>OZ008367.1:50545356-50847844 GCA_963931995.1 Phaonia tiefii
CTCCTTTGTGTAGCATCATCAGGAGATATGAAAAATATTTAACAATTAAAACAAAATAACAAATGTGAAAAAACTGTGCCAATTTAAAAATGTTCAAACAAATTTTCCCGCCTTTTTTATAAAATATATTTTTTTTAAATGCATTAATATGCGCAGGTAAAAATAATAATAATTTTAAATTCTTATCAAACATATAACACAATTAATTTAGAACCCTTACGCTGTGGCGGATGAAAGGGTTGAGTAAGTGGCACGCGCTCAAGGCCTCGGGGTGGGGGGAGGGGAGCAGAAAATCTCATTAATATTGTTACGAATAAGTAAAAGCTTTTGCTTGCTGTTAATGACTCTACTAACAGTATGTAAATAACAGGCGGTTAGTGCTGCGCCTGAAAGTATGCATTGTAACAACGTACCAGCTCGCTAAACCAGTAGCATGAATTCACCTCAGTAAAGATAACTCTCCGCCCTTCGAGATTGTTCTACAAAGATAAGCAACAACAACAACATCCAGATTCTAGAAGGTTCTTGAATTCGCTAGATATACCTTCATTGGAGTATGGTGAGTTGGTATAAATAGCGGAGGTCTTTGGAGTGGAGAGTTCAGTTTGTGATTAAACCCCGTAAAGTAAGCAACGCGAATTGATAGTAAAATACAAGACTTGTTAACGTGTTATAAATAAAAAAAAACTGTTGTACTGTATAAATAAATAAAAAGGAAGTGATACCGTTGTAATTATCGTAATTAAAAACGAACCTTGTTTTATTATTGGGAATAAAACAACGCAAAAAGGACGAATAAGGAAATTCGTAACAATATACAGGGTTATTCAGAAAGTTCCGGACAAATTTCTCGAGCGTAGTCCTTGGCTTATTTCATGAAGAAAAGTCCACTAGGACCATGTCCGAAAATGCAAGGGTGCGAAATGGCAGCGGGTTAAAAATTTTCGGATTGGCTGTCGGAGGGTAGTAGGGTAAAGTTGCTAACTTCTGAGCCAGTGGTCAGATTTTTTTTGGGCTTGTTGGAAAGGTCTTTAAGGGCCTTTCAGAATCAATAAAAAAAAAATTACAGCAGACAGTTGTCCGTGGCCGAAGGCCTCGGACAACTGTCTGCTGTAATTTTTTTTTTATTGATTCTGAAAGGCCCTTAAAGACCTTTCCAACAAGCCCAAAAAAAATCTGACCACTGGCTCAGAAGTTAGCAACTTTACCCTACTACCCTCCGACAGCCAATCCGAAAATTTTGAACCCGCTGCCATTTCGCACCCTTGCATTTTCGGGCATGGTCCTAGTGGACTTTTCTTCATGAAATGAGCCAAGGAATACGCTGGAGAAATTTGTGCGGAACTTCCTGAATCACCCTGTATATACATACATACATAGTAATGACAACAATTTAGTTTTCGTACATGGTCTTGATTAAGTTTACAACATGTAATCAATTCTATATTCACCTCATATTAATAATTATTTATATATAAGACAACGTTATAGGAAGACAACGAAAATTAAATTTCATAAATCGTTCATTTCGGCTTTGGTATGATAATTTGTGACCGAACATTTGAATGTTGTTGGGAACATCATATATATTGTATGTACATTATTTTGTTCACTGTGTGTAACCCATGACATAAACAAGCGAATGAAAATAAGGTAAACAAAATCTTCGTGGTTTAGTTACACAAATGATCATAACAAAAGCGAAAAGAACGGCCGATAAATGTTAATTTTAAGTCTCTCAGAGAACTTATCTGGTATTGAGTAACCAACTCATAAACCAATCACAAAGTAGACAGTCAAAAATTTCTCTCCACTCAAATGCCAACAAAGAAAATGAAAGAAGCGTTACATATCTCTCTCTATTACTATCTTCATTGAATTTTGCAATGCACGAGGAGTTTTTTGATACTGTTATTGTAAATACATATATGTATGTATGAATAACTATACAAATTCCATCCATGTATTAGTAATGCCTTGTACACGCTGCCTCGAAATTGAGGTCTTTCGCAATTTGGGCTGAAATTGAGTTGAAATTGCTCAATTTCGCATATATTTTGACAACCACGAAATTGAGATATTTACAACAATTTCGTTGAAATTGACTTGAAATTGTCGTATACAACGCTGTTTTTACTCAACAAAATTAACGTAGTACCCTTTTTTGCATATATGCAAGGAGAACGAAGCCGACAGAACACTTTCCGGTGTGCCGCCGTCGGAGATAATTTTTTTGAATTTCACGTCGCCGTCATTAAGGCATGCTTCGACTTAAAATCTAGGCCGATATTATCGCCTAAACCGCTTTTAAAGTCCCGAATTACTAAAAAAATATCTAATTTTATTTTACACAACCAACGAGATGAACCTAAAAGTAACGTCTGCCGAAAAATCACGTTTAATAAAAACTCAGTTGCCGCCGTCGATTAATTCTTTTGTTGCTCCAACGCCGTTGATAATTATGGGTCGGCTTCGTTCACCGAACACGTGGTTATTAAAATTACAACAAAAAACAAAACAATTGTATGCCGCATCATTCATCAAATTTAAATTTTAACTTTTCGACGACATAGAGTAGTGAAAATAAATTAAAAGTCGTGGTGAATCAGGGGATCATGTTAAAGTTCACGTACCATTCATTTATTTTATTGTTTTCATTCATTTCCTAGCTAAATTTCGGTTATTGTGCCCAGGCACTAAAATTTTACTAATGGTAATGTTTGAAAACAAACCGTTGTCATTTTTCAATGAAATTGATCAAATGCCAGTGTGAACGATTTCAATTTCGTTCGACAATTTCAATCCGAAATTGTCAATTTCGTGGCAGCGTGAACAAGGCATAAATGTAAATAAAGTATGTAAAAATATGAAATAATCAAGAACCAGAGACCGACTAAAAAATGATGCCAAATGTCCTCCAAATTTGTGCCGTTTGCAAAATCATATCCTACATTGACTTTTTAGTCGTTTTTTGTAATACAGTGTCCAAAACTCTTACAGACCCTCCAAGAAATGAGTGCATATCTGACATTTAAATACATAGCTGTTATATACGTTAACCGTTCAGCTTAAAAAAAAAGTATTATTATGGTTCTAATTTGTTTAATTTGAATCTTAATTTCATACAAAACACTACTTTATATTATTTTAACAATTTCTACAACAACGAAAGCCGAACTAAGGGTGATTTTCGGGCTCCAATAAGTATCAAATTTTTTAACGTAGAATACGTTATACGGTAAGGTAGGGGTGTTGATCTGGAGCACAAAATTTTGAGAAAATGTTTGTGAACTTTCACCCACTTTTACTTAAATATTAAAACATATTTTAGCAATTTTTATATGTTACTCAGTTTTGGTAATATGTTTTGTTTCGAAATACATTAAAAAAATTATATGTCTATATATAAAGGTTTTATGTAGTTAAGGAAATAAATATTTAAGAGCATGATATTTTAGACTTTTTTTGTACATGCCGCTGTTGTTGTTGGTTTGTAAATGCCGCTGTTGTTTTTGTTGTTGTTGTGAAATCAAATGATTTTGGCTTTGCTGTGCTTTGTTTATTTATCGAGCAGCGTGTAAATGTGTGTGTGTGTACATTTCGTTTTGTTGGATCAGTCGGTTATTAGTTCGTTTGGTGTGGGAACATAAAATGAAGGGAGGGGAGCGTGGACACTTGTGTGTGCTTGAAAGTTTACAGATCTTTGCTGTCGTTTGTTTACTTCTGCGAGCAGCGTGTAAATGTGTGTGTATCTACATTAATACAAAGGATTGGCGATGGATACGCTTACTATATCAATGGCGTTTTTCCTAAACACATTTCTGTGAATACATTGGGAAGTAGTTGGAAAGCAGCTAATCTATTGTGCTGCCATATCATAAAATGTAAATTAATTAACTTTAATACATGCAAACGCCTACTTATGTTACAAAAACTTAATAACTAGCTATCAGCTGTATGCGTATATATTAGATAGATTTAAATCATTTATCAAAAATTATATTTAATTCATATATTTTAATTGCAAAATGACTAACGTATTCTACGTCTGCCCTATGCGCCCGTGTTATCTAACACAGGCTTGTTATTTTTTTAAATAAAACTTAAAATAATTTCGAATTTTGTTCGAGATCCAATCTTCTTAACAATTTCTTCCATTCATCTTAGAATATAATTTCCCAAATTTTGGATAATTGTTTTGGAATCCGTTTCACTTATCCTAGAGAAAAGTGATCAAATCGTCTCTACTTTGAAATTTTCTTTGTCTGATATTACTCTCTTAATGAATCCGGAGATTTTCTCTTCGAGAAGAACGTCTATCAGATGTAGAACATTTTACAAAAGTCACATATTGATACATATTGAAGGCACTGTACGGCCCAAAACGACCAATTTGAAGTTTGTTAATAATCGTTCATATTTTTACTCTAGGTACAAAAAGTTTTTATACTCCTGATGTCACGAAAGCATTTTGGCAAAATATTATAAAGAATTCAAAAATTAAATTGTTCGAGCGCTTTGGTCGTATTTTTTAATTAATTATATTCTTCGATATTTCGCTACCCTTTGGATAGCATCGTTAGGAAGATATACAAAATTATTAATTAGAAATGAAAACAATTGAATTATATATTTTCTTGTATTTTTATAAAAAAAAAATAAAAAGCGAGAAAATAAATTCATATAAAAGGTTTTTCAACAGGGACGCTACAAAAGTAAATCGATAGGGACAGCAAACGACGCCATATTTTTTCCCGCTCTTTTGACATTTCTCTTCAGTAAGGTTAGCCATTTCATCATGGAAAGATATACGAGTCGAAATTTTTAAAATTTATTACCGAAATTTGGAGTCAGTGGCCTCAACTTTAAGAGCGCTACGTCCAGTTTATGGTCGTCATAATCGTCCTACCAGATCAACAATTGAGCGTCTAGTGGAAAAATTTGAATCCACAGGTACAGTACAAAATGTTCCCGGGCCTGTGAGACAAAGAAGTGTCCATAGTGTCGAGAATATTGCTGCCGCTTCGGCTTCAGTTCAAGAAAGCCCAAATGTGTCTCTCACACGTCGTTCTCAAGCGTTGGGCATCTAGAAGTTTCTAAATGACTTTGTAGAATTGAAAGATATTGTTATTTTTTGATAATAAATTCAATGTTAACCACAGAACGTTTTTCATTCTTCGGAATACGTCTCCATACCCTTAAGTATCCACCACCATGTTTCATGGTTTGTGTTGCTGCATTCAGGGTAGTGGTATTGGGATCTTTGGTCTAGCACCAAAAACGGCCATCGGACTAAAGTTGATTAATTTTAGTCTTATCAGGCTAGTGTATTCGAAAATCTTGTTTTCAAAAAAGTCGATTTTCGTTTCCTTTGAATATATCAAGTTTGGCGAAACCGGGTTGCGGTTAAGATAGGTGAAAAGAACGGTTCGGTATCCGGTTTCGGTTTTTATGTCGAAATGGAATACTATCCGTTTTATAACATTCAGTTATTTTTAGTTTAGTCTTTTTGATATTTGCGACTGATTTTACTCTAATAACACGAATATAAGGCCACTGTGGCTCCTCTGAAACAATTCACACTATGGACTTGAGATTAAGCTTTCTGTCCGGAATCACACCTAGATATCTTGCATTATCCTTTAGGCAAATGCCTCCACCACATTAAGACAATAGCTTCTGTTTCTTGGTAAAGAGTACGAGCTCGGTTTTCTCCGGATTAACAGCCAGTTCAATCTCCGTGGCCAACCAAGGCAGTCTTCTGATCAAGTCCTGGAGCATATTTCTGCATATGAAAAGGCATTTACCTTACATAGCAATTTCCAGGTGGTTAGTAAATGCTACGACTGTGCAATTTAATGCCTCCAACTCTACCAAATCACTATTCAGTGCCAAATTCCAGAAATTAGAGATAAGACTTCCGATTGGGGTGCCCCTTTATTAATACTTCGAGTAAAAATAGTGTGACACAGGGACGAGTTTATGTGCATTCGCGTAAGCAATTCATGTAACAAATTAATGATCCCTTGGTCATCCCAAAGTCTCGATATTGCTGATTTTATCGATCCTGGAAAGACGTTATTGAAGGCACCTTCTATATCGACAAGTGCGACTAGAGTGTGTTCCTTCAGGTAAATAGATTTTTCTACGAAACTCACTAAAGAGTGCAGAGTTGTTTCCACAGATTTTCCCTTATTGTAGGAGTGTTGGCATGTGGACAGCTGAGAAGTACCTACCATCGTTTGCAGATATGAGTTAACCATTTTCTTCAGTGCATTCAGAAGAAAAGATGAGAGTCTGATTGGTCTATAGACATTTGGACTAATATGCGATAAATTCTCCGCTTTCAGAATTTAGATTCTCTCCATGTAAAGAAAATATAGGATAGCTTGATGCAGCTCATATAAAGTTTCAGAAGCCCGGTGATTTACAGGTTTTTAAATTTACTATTGTCCTGTATAGTGTTTCTTTTGTCAAGATATTTAACGCAACATGCGAGATGACGTTGTTATTCGGTGAGTCCGACCTTATGTCTTCGGACCAGTTTCCAGGAAAAGTTATGTTAAGCAGGAGGTCTACCCATTCAACACTAAATGTCGTCCATCGCCCGGTTTGTTCCTTCAGATATTCTCGAATTATCGGAGTCGTTGAGAGGACTTTGCGCTGTTTGGAAGTCTCAGATGCGTTTTTAAGGGCTTCGCAGAAATGTTTCCAAGACCTCCTTCTCTTTGAAGATCTTAACTCTTTCTTTTATTATTTACATCTAATTTTGTACACATTCCATTCTGACTCCGTCCTTAAAGACTTTACCAAATTATAAAGCTTTCTGCAAGACTCTCTCAGGATTTGCAGATCTTTGTTCGACCATGGAGGTTTCTCTTCTCCAAGTAGGAACCGGTGGGGCTTGTGAATTCAAGTGATCTGTTAGAATCTAATTGGTAAGATTGTCAACCTCACCGGTATTTGGTGGTTCGGAGAGAGGAATGTTATTTATAATACCGTTCAAAATTTGTACTTGGTCCAGTTTATTTTACGAACATTTTTGATGGTAGGAAAATGAATGTTCACCTAACGCCTCACATCTTTTGATCAACTAAAAGCAGTCCTGTAATGCAAAGGTGGTATCAAGGATATCTTCGCTATCTATAGTAATGGGGGTTTGCTTATTGCCCTGGCTTTGCACATATAGGTTAGTGGACCAAACATTCTCTAATTGTGTCTCTTCGTCTTAATTTTTATTTGTGCTTCATCAAATTGTGTGGTGCACATTGATGTCCGCACAAAGAATGAGACCCATTTTATATTTCTCGGCCTCATAGATTAGATTCCTCATCAGAATCGACGGCCGTGGTCTAGTATCTTCAAAGGGCAAATAGGCTGACGCTAACCAGTTGTGGCCATTATTCAACTTATCTACTATCTTAGTTAACCTGTACAAATAGGCAAAATCTTCGTTGATTACATTTTCCTTTCAATGATTTCTAATGTTATTACGATTGTGGATACTGTATATTGTTTAGCAGATTTATGCTAACATACTACTTGTGTTGTCATTAGTTCCGAAACTTATATCTAACTCGGATTTGACAGACAATCGACGAAATAATTCGTTGGCAAAGTCTTTTCTAACTCGCTGATGGGTACAGCAACCATAGTGAACAATTGAACAGGCATTAGGTTTGATATTCGGTGGTGTAATGCCAGTTGCGTAAAAGATATTTAAAAACGGAACACCGGTTAATAAATTTGAAGTAACCGGTGAAACTGGTTCTCCGAAAATAGCTAATTTCACAAAAACCGAAGCCGAACCGAAGCAACCTTCCTTGAAAGCTTGTAGTATGAATTTCTCATATATAGGGTTTTTCAACAGAGACGCTACAAAAGTAAATCGATAGGGACAGCAAACGACGCCATATTTTTTCCCGCTCTTTTGACATTTCTCTTCAGAAAGGTTTGCCATTTCATCATGGAAAGATATACGAGCCAACAACGAGTCAAAATTATTAAAATTTACTACCGAAATTTGGAGTCAGTGACCTCAACTTTAAGAGCGCTGCGTCCAATTTATGGTCGTCATAATCGTCCTATCAGATCAACAATTGAGCGTCTAGTGGAAAAATTTGAATCCACAGGCACAGTACAAAATGTTCCCGTGCCAGTGAGACAAAGAAGTGTCCATAGTGTCGAGAATATTGCTGCCGCTTCGGCTTCAGTTCAAGAAAGCCCAAATGTGTCTCTCACACGTCGTTCTCAAGCGTTGGGCATCTCTGTGACGTCGTTGTGGCGAATTTTGCGAAAAGATCTTGGCCTACATCCTTACAAGATCAAATTGTCGCAAGAACTGAAGCCGCTTGACCACCATAAGCGTCGTATGTTCGTGAATTGCGCTGAGCAGCAACTTGAAAAAGATTCACATTTTCATCGGAAAATCATCTTCAGCGATGAGGCTCATTTCTGGCTGAATGGCTTTGTCAATAAGCAAAATATGCGTTATTGGTCAGACAGCAATCCACACGTAATCCATGAGTCATCATTGCATCCCGAAAAAATTACGGCTTGGTTCGGTTTATGGGCCGGCGTCGTCATTGGGCCGTACTTCTTCCGTGATGATCAAGACCGGCACATTACTGTGAATGCGAATCGCTACCGTTCAAAGATAACCGAATATTTTTAGCCCCAATTGGATAATATGGACTTGGAGGACATGTGGTTCCAACAGGACGGCGCCACAAGCCACACAGCGAATGCCACAATCAGTTTATTGGAAACCAAGTTTAGTGAACGTGTTATCTCACGAAATGGCCCAGTCAATTGGCCGCCTCGGTCGTGCGATTTGACGCCGCTAGATTATTTCCTGTGGGGCTACGTCAAGTCTGTGGTCTATGCCAATAAGCCAGCGACGATTGATGAACTTCGTACGAATATCGAACGCGAAATTGCAGCAGTATCGGCCGATTTATGCTTGAAAAACGTCGAAATTGGCTTCACCGTCTGGACTTCTGCAAGCGTGCCCGTCGTGGCTATGCAAAAGAAATCGAGTTCCATACATAATGGCATCGAACGCACTTTCACAGGAATAAAGAATTTCATTCGTATCTAAAACCGGTTTTGTTTTATTTAAAAAAAACTTTTGTAGCGCTCTTATTGAAAAACCCTTACTTATTCCGGAACATCTGTTGCAATTATATCCTATTTATAACTTTGTATATGATGCTTGGGTGACCGTCGGTGGTGCAATGGTTAGTGTGCGCGGCTCTTGTACATGAGATCCTGGGTTCGAACCCGGCTCTGACCACCTTCAAATTTTCTTTCGGCGGCGGTCACCTCGAATAGTGATGGCGACACTATCGAGTATCTAGCCATGAAAAAGCTTCTCAAATTACCGTTCGGAATCGGTGTAAAACTGTAGGTCCCAATCAGTGAGTGAAAACTGGAAAGCGCACAGCTCAGTGATTGTGACAAGTTCTCCCCAGTCCCTTCATGGGATGTAATGGGAAACCGTTTATTTTTGGTTTTATATGATGCTTGGAGGGTAGTCTGGTTTTCTGATACTTTCAACACTACAAAATCATTGTCTGGCTGTACATAAGCAAATAAATGCTTTCTCAGACATTGGGTCAAAGAACCATCAGCTATGCAGGAAGTTCAGAGGAGCAAGATTTGCGCAGAACGTGCAATTAAAATGTGCAATAAATTTTTCCATTCTGTAAATCATCACATACTTTAAATTTACAACTTATTTCATATAACAATTGAAAACATTTTTATTTTAAAATAAAAATATTAAAAAAAATCTGAATTTCTTTATTAGAAAGCGCCTATGGCGCAGAAGGTTTTTGAACCCAAATCACATACAAAAAGTTATATTCATTACTGGTACAATATGTGCCACCACGTAGTGGTAATCTAAATGTTTCGTACAAATTGGTTATATCGCGACCTTAGGACAACAAGGTTCTAGCTGACAATTTTTGACAATTTAATCCGCATATTTCATCGCAATAAAATTGGCTTTTTCGTTCGATTACTGCTATGGATTACACTGCGTGTAATTTTCAAGTCATGGGAATATAACCATATACGGACACCACGACGTGATAAAAGACCAAAAAAAAGACCCGCGTCTCCCAGTTTTTCCCAAAGTCAGGGATTTTTTTTCAGGGGCCCCCAAAGATTTGGGGACTCGGTGTCTTTTTTGCAAAAAAGTGATAATTTAGAGAGGCTCGTATCTTGCAAACTGTTCGGAATTTTGATTTACTTTGTGAGGGAAAGTTGTAGCTGTTGTCATAAAGAAGAAAAATTGTGAACATATAAAATCAAAAAACTTCATATCAAAATCGGGAAAAACTTTAAAAAATTCGATTTTTTTTAAATTTTTTCCCCTGTTCAGGTCCATAGGCAGCAAATCGTTCAAACTTCAAAGAAACAATAAACCACAAGAATTTACCTAAGATCTCAGTAAACAACTTTCTAGAACATATGAACTTCCTTCGAATGATTCATAATACCGTTTAGGTAGTCGCAAAAGTGAAAAATTTTCCGATAATTTTTTTAATTTCACGTGTGTAGTTTTTTAAGTCATGGAAATATAACCATATACGGACACCACTACGTGATAAAAGGAAAAAAAGCCCGTATCTTGGGGCCTCGGTGTCATTATTGCAAAAAAGTGATGATTATGTCAGGCTCATATCTTGCAAATCGTTCGGAATTTTGATTTATTCTCTGAGAGAAGGTTCCAGCTCTTGTCATAAAAAATTGTGAACATATAAGATCAAAAAAACTTCATCTTCAAGGTCAAAATCGCAAAAAACTTTTAAAAATTTTTTACGGAAACAATCAACTACAAAAATGTACCTAAGATCTCAATAAACAACTTTCTAGAACATATGAACTTCGTAGGAATGATTCTTAACACCGTTTACTTCAACATTGAGATACTATGCTATCTCACCGGCCACAGCAACAACCCAGCAGAAAATTTTTAGTGGTTTGGAAGCAGGTTAGGACGAAAGCATTTACGTAAGTGCTTCGAGGTAGGGTTTATCACGAAGCAGTAAAGTAAGTAAAAGAATTTGAAGAAATACGCAATACAACATGCTTCTAGGTAAGGGCTAAAATTGAAAGTTTTTGTTTATCCCGTACGTCGAAGCAGTAAGTAATGTATTTAAAAATGACCTTGCAACCTGCTTTTTGTAAGGGATAAAATATTTGAAGTTTGTTTGTCCCTTACGCCGAAGCACTAGGTAATGTGTTAATTTTCTACACGCAAAACACAAACTTTCACGAGAATTTGCCGATTGTTTACGATGTTGCAATTAAAAAAGATGATGCAATTTTTAAAAAATGATTAGTCATTCAGTTGCTAGTGATCTACACACGTGCGTGAAAGTGAAAAGTGAAAAATAATAAATACGTAATATATTTAAAACATTAATTAAAAAAACTTGCAAATACAAATAGTAATTATTACGTGTTAATTTACATCACTAAATCATTAGCGAAGCGCTTCTTGTAAGCACGAGCGAAGCGCTTCCAGTAAGCACTAGCGAAGCGCTTCTGTTAAGCACCAAACATACATAAATTCAGCGCTAGGTATTGCTTCCAAGTGGGAACAGCCCATATAAAACTCATGCCTTCCGTAAGGGAGATGGTAAGGGATGAAATTCGATTTTTCGATTACAAACCTGCTTACCTGGAAACTCCGTTTTTTGCTGGGAAAGGACACAGCACATAATATAAGAATTAAGGTTGTATGAGTTTGCCGGTCACTGCCTTGGAACGTTGTCGTTCTAAGGTCTCATTTCACATACTCATTTCGGTCATTCTTCGATTTATGTGACTATATTCACGATTAGGCAAAAAAATGGTATAATCCAAACACGTTGTATGGTAGAATATAGAATATTTCCCTATGACTAGTAAACATTTAGTAAACAAGCCCAACTTCTCGTTTTTTAATATTTCATTAGGTTAGTGCTATTTTTTGCAATTATTAATTATTATCCATTAATTATGATTTTCTTTCTGTCCTTCCAGGTAAGACCGCATTATGTGTAATCGCCTCAAGAGCAAAAAAATACACTCATGGGTGAGTCCCATGCAATTTCTTGAATTTTCCTTCTCTCGCACTTAACCCCAACCCTTGAAAAATACCTTCCATCTCATACTATAATTTAATGATTTATAAACTTTAATAAATATTAAATTAATTGCTTTCACACTGATACACTGTCAACCGCAAACTCTAACACTTGATGCAATTAAACACAATCAACATAAAACAAACGAAAAGTACCTTGGTCAAATAGAAGCTCAGGTGTTTTAAAACTCTTCCAAATTGGCCCAAAAATTTATATCAACTAACCCGAAATTAAGCAAAATCTAACCCCAACTTGAAACGAGTAGCGAAAGAAAACTTTTCAACCCTAAACATTGGCTAAAGCTGAGTAACAACTTTTCTAATTGATAAAATGACAAACAAACAAACCAAAACTGACTACATATGTACGTACATGTAGTCGCAGATGCACAGTGGGAGAATTTTCTATTTTTGCATAAATAGTTGTCGGAACTAATTGCCTTTTTCTCGATAACCATAAAACTAAAATGCATTTGATTTTAATCGGTTAAAAGCCTCATTCAGTCTGGTGACCCATTTTCATGGATAACAATAGTATTTTCTGAGTGCGTTTGGCTCTTGATATGCAACTACTAACCACACTCTGTAAAATATCGACCCCAGCAACATATTGCAGGAAACATGTACATGTTTCCAAGCACTGTTTTCATGAATTGAAGATCTGCTGCTTTTTTGTTTCTTTATTGTGTGTCCCGTATTTCTTTTTAGTGGTTTTCAACAAAAAAGCCACATTTGAGTCTCAAAAACATATATTATAACCTATTAATCATTGTGTCTCAAACATGTTATATTGATTAGCAAAACCAATATGTTTGGGCACAAGTATAATATATTTGCGACAGGCTACAAACACGTTATATTTGCATCGTGTTTTCGACGTGCAATATCCGGGCGCATATATAGGGTGTTTTTTAAGGCCGATAGAAATTGAAATAATAAAAAGGAACACGAAAATGTAATTATAATCAAACAGATTTTTTTATTCGAACGATCAATACATGGCATTACGAGTTGATAACGATTTCGGGCGTACACGCTGAAAAATATCGGACCCAACAACATAATGCAGGAAACATGTACATATTTGCAAGCACTGTTTTCACGAATTGAAGTTCTACTGCTGTTTTGTTTCTTTGTTGTCTGTCTCGTAATTGTTTTTAGCGCTTTTCAACTAAAAAACTACATGTGGGTCACAAAAATATATATTATAGCCTATTAATTATTGTGTCTCAAACATGTTATATTGAACAGCAAACACAACGTGTTTGGAAACAAATATAATATATTTGCGGCAAGCTACAAACACGTTATATTTGCATCCAAACAACAAAAAAATATAGATTTTTCAATGTGTACGGCCGCCATGGCTGTTCATGATGAATTTAAACAAATTAATATTTCAAAACTAAAAGCAACGAGAATTTAATAGATGTAATGCACACTGAAAGAATAACGCTCCATTGTATGGATGAATCATTTTCGTTGATGTTTTTATGTTGCTGCAGTGAAAAGTATCGTATATCCGACAATTTGGTTGTCACTGCAACGAAAAATTTCATATTTGATTTCTTTGACAGTTTTTCATGTCGTTTCTGCAACAATTTTATTTAATTTGAATTTTGTTGAAAAATGGGTTAAAAATTAAAAAAAAAAGTAAGTGCATGGGATTTAAACTATTGATACTTGTGTTATCTCCTACTTTTGATGGTTTATTTTTATTATTTGTTTATTTTGGAGGTTTGCCAACAATTATAGGTGACGAAACAATTTCGTTACTTCAATGAATCAGTTGTTAATACAACGAAACTAATTTGTATGAAGATGATGGGAGAAAAGCAGTAGAAACAATTACGGAGTGAAAAAAAAGGCCAGTAAGAGAAAATGGTGAGCACGAGTAGTGGATCACGTACACATCTTAAATCAGTTCCTTTGCAACAACCGAGAGTGGTAGACATATTTCGCCGCCGCACAGTGGTTCAGAATCAATTTCCATCGGTCAAAAGTCTATATCTTTTGATCTAGAAAACATTTTTGAGTTCTGTAAAAAATTGATTGCAGAAAAGGAGTGGGAAATTACAATGACAGATCAACATTGTAAATCGAACAGTGGGGTATACTTTGAAAAAATTTCCAAATTTGACTACTTTTGGTTTTTTTCGATTTGCAAGAAAACAAAAATTGTCATATTTCTTTGTTGTTATGTTTTTTGAGTTGTTTTGACGCATTTGTTCATAGTGCGCACAAAAAATTAATTTTTTTTTGTTTTACAAATATTAGGTTTTTTCAGATTTTGCAAATTCAAAAAGTTAGATTTAATTTTTTGACTTTTTTGAATTGTATCCTATACTTATACTTAGTAATATTATACATAGTACAATGAAATGAATCCAATCGAAATTTTAACAAATTTGTTTTAAATAAATAAAAGAACAGTTGAAGAAAATGCTGGCTTAATGATTGGAAATGTGGCGCTAAAATTGAACGACAGAACCCTCAACATAACAACAATTGCATAATGTAAGAAACCAATGATGTGGTCCTGTGTTAATGGAAGTTTTGAGCATGGATCGATTGCTGGGATGAAACCCCTCACATTTGTTTTTCATTTGAGGACCTGAATAGAGCGGCTACAGTAACAATCAACCCCTCGATTACCATAATCTTCCTCCAGACGAGTAATTTCATTGCAGGAACGATACTTATTCAT
Organism: Phaonia tiefii; assembly: GCA_963931995.1. Classification (NCBI taxonomy): domain Eukaryota; kingdom Metazoa; phylum Arthropoda; class Insecta; order Diptera; family Muscidae; genus Phaonia; species Phaonia tiefii. Next base: position 50,560,206 of record OZ008367.1, read on the forward strand.
TTCAACACTGAAACAAATTCGTTGCAATAATGAATCAAATTCATTGCAGCTACAACTATACTTTCATCACAATGACGAACAGTTTGCAGTTGATGAACACATTTTCGTAGCGGGAATGAAACTGTACGTTAGCTCACTTTCAATCACAAAAGTTGTTGGAGTAATGAACATTTCCATCCCTGTGACGATGCTTTCCCATTCAGTGCAGGGATGTACCGTTTTGTGAACGTTTCCAATGAATATTATGAAAGTATACGAAAGATGACAAGGCTTGGACGACACAGGAAAATGGTAAAACAATGTACCATATGCACTGTGGACTGCGACAATAATATCTTTGATATACGGATATATGAGGCGGCTGCAATTGGAGATGCTGCATCAACACGACCTCCCCATTAGTTTAGGGTGCACTACACGGAAGGAAATTTGTCCAAACTATAATTTTTGCAGAATATTTTCTTAAGAACCACACATCGGAATATCTCCCACTGTGACCTACTAACTCCGACACATGTATGAAAATGAGGATGACATAAAAAATAGATTATAAATGTGTGAACAAACACATAGAAGGATATTTTGAAAAAGGATTTTAAGCCAAACAGCCTTTATGTGGCCACCATTAAAAAGAGTTTTCGGGCGCAGTTGCTGTTGACGATGCTGCTAGTTTCCTGCAATGGTGTTGGAGGAAACTGTAATGATAATGTTTAAGTTTGTCACAATTTAGCCAACTTATCCCCAGACTTCCACCCATCCCCTTGGTATGAGTTGGCCAGTATCTGTGGACATACAGGGTCATATCTGTAATATATGTACATTAACAATTATCCTCCCATAGACTCACAGACTCACATCCATAGACATGTTTGTTTTCAGATAGGAACCTGAAATAGTTTGGTAACATTTTAAAGGTTTTCTAGTTTTATTCCCCTCGTAACTACCTCTGCTGCACGGCTAAAACTACAACCACTTTAATGGCAATTATATGCTTCAATGCATACATGTGAATCCTGGTGGTGGAGAAGAGACACCCAACAAATACAAAATCTTGTCCAAACTTTAACTGGCGAAAATTTTATTAAAACTCATGTTTTACTAAAAGCGCCCACCAATTTTCAAACTTCTATCACTTAAACTCGTACGAACAAAAGCCATGTTTTTTATGGTTGCCCTCCTCCGTTTCCTCGCCACTCATGTGTCTTCTTTTCACATTGGCAGTGGTGTTGTTAGTGTCACTGGTGACCAGCAAAACTTTTGGTGGGTGAAAAAAAAAAGTTCCACCAGCTAGTGTTGTCAATTCTTGGTGACATTTTATAAAAGAATGTACGAGTCAAGGACGGAATTTTAATGTGATGGGGAAATAAGTTGAATTACATAGTTGTAAGAAATAATTAGGAAGGTTTGAGGTGTAAAAACGTTATTACATTCTCTCAATCAGAATATGTTGGTATTGTATGTGAGTCTCTTACATTGGTAGAAATAGGGAGGCTGCAGAATTTTTGGAAAACCTGGGTTGGACAGAGCATAGTTTTTAGTTAGAAGCAGAGTGAGATTAAATCAAGAGCCAAATAGAAAGGCGACCCACAGAATTGAATTGAGAGATATCAGGAAAATACTGCACGATAATTCTTATAGAGTTTATACTCGTGTAGTGTTAGCACCATGCTGGAAAATCTGTCTTTTTTTATTGTTTGGGTGCAAATATAACGTGTTTGTAGGTTGTTGAAAATATCGTATACTTGTTTCCAAACACATTTTTTTGCCATTCAATATTACATGTTGGAAACACAATGATTAATCTGTTATTATACGAATATTGTATGTTTTTGTGACCCAAATGTGGCTCTGTTTGTTGAAAACTACTGAAAACCAAAATGTAATAGGTCGCAAAGGAACAAAAATGCTGCAAATCTTCAATTCATGAAAACCATGCTCCAGACATATATGTAATTGTTTTCTGCATAATCCCAGTAGAACTTTTCCCGAATACTTCGGAAAGTATACAGACCAAAAAGACAACTGTACACATCTTCGTATACTTTGTATATAGACACAAATTTGTGTTCGTCTCTAATTCAACTTCATACATCTTCACATACTTTGTTTACAGAAAAGTGTGCATTGACTAAGCTTAACATTTTTGATTCGATTTCATTAGAATTTTGATTGGATATTATATTTGTTAGCATACATTGTTTTTGAAAACGTGAACAGTCATAATGTGTTTATTCTTAATAAACCGTTAGTAGTGTTTGTTACATGTAAGAGTGTGCACGTGGTTTATAAAAATATGTAAATAAAATATAAATTTTAATGTACATAAATATTACAAATTATTAATTAGAATTATGTTGAGTGGTTCTATACGCGCCGGAACACATGGTCTACACAGTGGTATTGGGGTTGTACACAATTCTGTATATTTTCTCTGTCGCATTAAGGTCTACGCTACAAACTTTTCTATATACAATTCAATTCGACTCTAGGTACTGATTGTATAACAATACGCCATACATTTTCATCAGAATTGTTTTGGAATTGTAAACGTTACTATACGCAATGTAGGTAAAGGTAGTATATCAAATACGAAGAGAAAGCACGAAGATTATTTGTAAACATTTCCATATACTTTGTATGCTATATTATATGTACCCACACAAGCGGCCATTCCTTAACAAACGTATATTAGAGAGGTATAGTGAAGGTCACAGTACCCCTGCCTAGTTTGTATACTATACGAATGCCAACACGTATAGTATACTAGTCCTACTGGGAACGTTACAGGGAAACCATGTTTAAGAAAAAAGTTTGTAATTATTCTTTTCGTTGGTTGCAGCTCCACTCTTTGAACTGTATTTTGAGTCAAAAATGTCTTATCGCTTCCAGTATGACCTCAATCACGTTAAGTATTTATGTGCGTTACAATTGTTCTGAACATCAGTTTTAAACCGGTGCAGTAGTTTAAGTACAGTGGTATAAAGGTCAACAAAATATATACATACATATATAGGGTAAATGGAAATAAAAGACATATAAAATATTTTTTTTCATGATATTTCTTTTTTATTATCAAGTTTGAACGTTGTCATTATGTGTGAAACACTACATCATTTAAATGACCACCACGCGAAGTGTTGCAAGCATTGATTCTTTTGAGGTAATTTTCGACCACTTTTTGACACATATTGGGCGGTATCTCAGCCATAACTTGACGAATGTTGGTTCTTAAGTGCTCAAGAGTTAAAGGTTTGTCTTGTTGAAACCACATATTCTCCAAGTCGTATTCTTCAATAGCAGGCATAAAAAAAAGTCGGTTATCATATGACCATAACGCTCCGAATTGACTGCCGGTGACAGTCGTTCCATCGTCGTTTTCGAAGAAGTAGGGTCCAATCACACCTTCGGACCAAAGAGCGCACCAAACAGTAACTTTTTCTGGATGTAATGGCAACACTTCAATTACTTGAGGATTCTCAGAACCCCAAATACGACAAATTTGTTTATTAACATACCCACCGAGTGAGAAATGTGCTTCATCGCTGAAGAAAATTTTGTTCGAAAAATCGCCGTCCACCGCCTGTTGTTCAAGCACCCATTCCACGTATCTACGACGTTGTGAATGGTCAGCTGGCTTCAGTTGTTGTGTGAGCTGGACTTTATATGGATGTAGGTGTAGATCCAAAATGCAATATACGCCACAATGTGCCGTAAGACAGTCCTAATTCCTGAGAACGACGAAGAATCGACACATTCGGGTCTTCGGCAACACTTTCACTTACAGCAGCGATATTTTCAGCGGAACGAGGAGAAACGATGATGCACAGGTCTTACAATATCTGTAACCGCTCCAGTCTCTTCAAATTTCTTCACAATTTTGCCTATTGCTTGCGTAGTTGGACGATTATGTAAACCATAATCTCCTCTTAAAGCGCGATATGTGGCTGTGTCAGAATCACCATTTTTGTAGTAGGTTTTTATAATTTTTATGCGTTGTCTGATAGTTAAGTGATCCATTTTCGTCATTGTCAGACTTTCAACTGAAAAGAAAAAAAATTGGTTTAACAACTTAGTTTGACAGATGTCGATTTCCAGCCCTATACCTTTGAAACCACGAAATGGATAACCCTTTATATTATAATAGAAATTTATTCTATATAAAGCAGCTCGCATCTTATCGAAGAAAATCAATAAAAATTGTCCTGTGCGCTTCCCAAAAAACAGACGGCATTACCTTTCGACTTTATTGCGGTGAAACATCGCCAAACACGCTATTTTTTCTCTATTGCGAGCAAGTGCGGCACCCATCTTGCGCACAGCTTTTTCATCTTCAAATCGTCGGTCAATATACGATGTATAACACTTTTTGCAATGCCTATCATTTCAGCTAGCTCACGCACCTTCAGCCGACCAAAAGTTGCGCGCAATTTGGCAACCCTTGTAAAAGAGAACCAAAAAGTGGTAACAATTCACTCAAACGCATGTCTCCCTCGCGTCATATCTTGATTATTTCATACTTTTTGCACAGTTTATGTATGTAATTTTACTTCAACGTTGTTGGAATTTGTAGAGTTATATACAATAACACTATCAAAAAGCTGCTCGTGAATTGAAACATTCAATGAGGAGAGTAAGAGGGCGAGCAGAGAATGGGTAACTCTTCACTCGTTTTGTATATTGGCATTAGGGTGAAGAGTAATGTTGACTGTACACTTTTGTACATCGTTTTTGGTTTAAGTTCTGCTACCCAATATTTTACAGTCGTAAACGAAGGAGCAGACTCCCCCAGAGTAGAATGTAGCTCGGATTTAAAATTGCTTGGACTGAGACTTTTCAAATGGAAATATTGAATTACACAACCGTGGCCAATATTTTCCATGTTTACAAATTCACTGAGATCGTTTCCTTTTGATGACTCTAATGAAAATACTAAACACCGTGGCACCTTGAAACTTAAAGCATATATTTTATAAAGTTCCACTTTTCACCAAAATATTTTTTTCAAATTACTGGCACCATCTATACGTCAGGTCGGCTAGTTTTGGGACCGCCCTCTAGAGTGCGCATTTATCAATGTCGAAACATAAATGTCATACTAAACCTAAAAGATCTGAATGTTAACAGAAGAATTGAAGCCCCTGGTGGAAGAAGGTGTTAGCTCTCACTTTATTTCGGTGGATGATTGGGCATACAGCTATTCCGATGTCCACGAAGGCATCTCATCAGCTCCCGTCTCCACAAGCATTTAGGTATATCATCACACATTATACGGATATACAATTCTCAAATTAAAGAGTATTGGTTCGATGCGCTGAGTTTTGGTACAACATTTTTGAATTTTTTGTCTCAATTCTTATTTTTTAACTCCAAAGATATATAAAAGTGGAAATGGAAGTTAAAAGAATTTTTGTTCAAAAATTCTCCTATATATGTGTATAAACAGAACTTTCCTCGCCAACTGAACCTATATCATTAACTAAGGCGTGCCAATAGCTTTCAATATTTAACAATTATATTATATATTATATAGATATATGCCACTGTATTCAAATTAATAATTCCTCGGTAATATCACTTATGTCTGGACGTAGCCAGTATATTTAACGTACATAATTAATAATTTGTAACATAACCACCTTCGGTACATGAAAAACAAACAGTCAAGCTTGTTTCGTTTCCGTAAGAAGGTCTGTAAGGAGTGCTTATTTTTACCTTCGAACATACCACATAGATATGCACGCCTCCCTTCTTAAAGCAGGCCTGCTGGCAGGCGTACTAGTTGAAGCCGGAATGGATGCTCAGAGGCATGCACACTCTGATTCTCTAAGCAGGCTTCTGTAGCAGGCAGAGGGATGCTGTTGTTCGTGAAAACCTGTCTAGTCCATGTTCCCAATTCGCCATAGCAAAATCATAACACGAGGTAGCCGAGTAGATAACACATTCGACTGTAAGTGCTGGGGTCATTTGTTCGATTCCTGTGTCTGCAGACTAAAAAAAACACTGTACTATTAAAATATTGTATTAATATTGTATAAAGGAGACACAAAAATGTATGAACAATGTAAATATGGAAACAATGCGTATATTTTGTACTTTTCCTTAAGCACTTGAAAATATTACCTCTTTCAGACTTCCTAGCAGGTCTTCCTATGAAGTCCTCTTAGGAAGCATTCCATTAGCGTGTCCGCCAGAAGGCCTGCAAGGGAAAACGTTTTACGAGACGTTTTCTCTGCAGGCCAGCTAGCAGGCCTGACAAGAGAAGGGAGTGTGCAGGCCTCCCCTTCTATGACGCCCTATTCTAATTGGAAATGGTGATTATATTTCAAGAGTGGGCCTACTGTCAGAAGGCATGCACAGCACCTATTTTTGCTACTGGGATAAAACACTACCACTTCTAGTTCCCCTGCAGGCAAAGTAACTAGTTTGTAGACAGAAACGTACTAGTTGTTCCGAGCACCATACTAGTTGCACATCTGTCCATTCTTAATTGGACGAACTATCGATTTTTACTCGGGATGTCATAGGCATGTTACTAGTTGCTTTATATTAGAGTTGGGTAGTTCATGAACTAAATAGGTCATTTAGGGTGACCAGACATCACCCTCACGAACGTAATGCACATGTTCGATACGGCGACTAGGTACGTGATTGTTATGTCTGGACACCTTAAATGAACGAGTTCGAGAACTAGTGAACGAGTTCGACACAAGTCTACTTTATATATAGTTGTATGCCAGTTAAAATACTAGTTGATTTCTATATAGTTATATCTTTTTATTAAACTAATGCGAGGCTAGTTTTCTCAATACTGTCTTCATGCTAGTTGTTTCCACTAGTATATATTCTAGTTCGTTAGTTTCTTACTGTAGACTATACAATTTTATACCATTTGTATACTAGGTATCTAGATTCTTGCTTTCTATATATATATATGTATACTCTGTTATATATTTATGTTTTATATATACTATGTTATATATTATTATATTATATATATATATATTTTGATTGCTTTTGTTGTAAGCAGAGTAAGCAAAGCATGAGTCAACCGTTTTTTGTTTTATCTATGCAAGATAGGGAGAGCGGTGATCGCTTCTAAAGCAGCGCAGTCGATCGGTATTTATTTTGTTCTTGTTCAACTAACCTCAACCAATCGATTTTGTTACAGTTCTTGCAATAACTAGTAATATGACTGTCCCAAAATGTACCTAGTTGGTAATTTTCCTGCAGGGTTGCTTCACATCGTATTGTGTTTTTGTGTGCCACATATACCCATACACACGAATGCTTTGTCAACAGTACCCCGAAGTACTTGGTGTCCCAACTTCGCTACAGTAAAAAATTACATCAGGTGTCAGGGTACGCCCAGATGGAACAAAGTTCCAGTCGCTATATATTATGTACTAGTTAGTTCCAACACGCCTAAGGCGCCCGTTGAAAAGTACGATAATTTAAATGGATTTTTAAGAAAATATACTTTTTAAGAATTTTTTTTAAGAAAATGTATTTTTGTTTAGAGAGTAGGTATTTTCGGAAGAAAAGGTTTTTTTTAAGAAATGGGATTTTGTTTATAGAATTGGTCCTTTTTTTTGAAGAATATGTAAATGCTTAAGATGAGGGAATTATCTCAGAAAAAGTTATTTTGTTTCACAAAAAGGTACTCTTTAGAGAAAAGGTAGTTTTTTAAGAAAACGCAATTCGTTGTAAGAAAATTTACTTATTTAAGAAAAGGTACTTATTTAAAAAAAATTGCTTTTTTTTAAGAAAAGGTACTTTTTGTATGAAAATTTACTTTTTTTAGAAAACGTACTTCTTTAAGATAGGGTATTTTTTTTTTTTGAAGAAAATGTACTTTGTTTATGAATATGAATAGGATTGTTATTTTGAGAAAAGTTAATTTTTTTAAGAAAAGGCACTTTTTTAAGAAAATGTTCTTTTCTTAAACTTCTTTCACTTTGGCTTTTCTAAGTTTACTTTTTATTTTGTTCAAACCTACAATATGTACTAAATATTGGTTACAGGCTCCACCTAGAAAACTTCCCATTGAATAAGAAATTTTCCAACATAGGTTAGTCTAGACACAAACCAAAGCAAAAGTGTCCAATATTGTTGATAATACTGGGTTGTAGCATAATAGTGTTAAAAAAGTTGTTTACTTATCTTATTTAGCTTCCATCCCACAACGTGTGAAAGGGAACTTCGTTTCAAAAATTCAATCGAAATTGCCATGAAATGGAGATGCTTGGCAAATGCCAAATTTTCATTGAAACTGTCCCAACTTAAAATAGCAAATCTCAATATAATTATAATATTTTGCAATTAGGAATGTGTTTAAATTTAAATATCAAACGAATAAAATTTTTCTAAATGAAGTTAATTTCATGATTTAAAAATCGTTTTTTATTTTATGAATTTCTATATGCTTGGCGAACAAATGCGACTTCTCATTATTTTCGCTGGGTTCAAATATGATATTCCAGGCATGTACCTGACTCCATATCAGCCAAAGGCTTGTACTTTTTGGATATTATACTCCAACATGTACACAAGCACACATACACAGTCGCAAATACATTAAGTGATACTACATATTTGAAAGGATACCTTTCATCTTTATGGCTTAAGCTTTGCCATATTATAAAACTATAAGTTGGTCATAAATCTCTGTAGCATAAAAGTGAAGTTATGTACGTATGGATATGTGAGTACATTTGCCACCACCACCACCACCACCACCATCATCATCATCAACAATAACGCCACTGCGACAAGTGCTTCTCTTGGTTCATAAGCATCCTTATTTTTTGAGTTTCTATGGCCGGCCATCTTCAGTCATATTTGGTAAAACCAACAAAATTAGTAGAAAATGTAGCTGAATACTAGAGGATGAGTTTTTATATGTGAGAGTGGTAGTGGTAACAGTCTTTGAAGATGATGGTTTTCGGTTGTTTACTCTTATTTTGAAGGCACCCTGTGCCAAGAAGTAGGATACAATCTGTATTCTGGTATTCTGGTGGAGAATTGGAGAATTAATTTACTTTCTTGTAATGGTTGTGGAGAGAGTTCCTCGAAGAACCTTATTCTGTGGCATCGCATAATATAACCTTTTCCACAGTTAAATTGTAAAATATTCAACCAAAGTTCACCTATACTTTGCATAAAACTTCAATTTATAAACAGCTCATATTCGTGTAATACTGCTTATTACCGAGTTTAAAGGATCCTGCTTCCTGATGAACTTTCATAATATGTAATTTTCGGTTGATTACAAAACTGTTCGCTCGGTTTAAATATTACATGATTTGAAATCTACAAATGTTTATTTTAAATATCCACTTCACATTACTAACTGGTATGCATATAATTTGAAAAATTCGCTGAAACCTCTCAACGAGAATCCCCAATTATTCTTGCATATTCCCATGCACGGATGCATATTCAACATTTCTGAATGAGTGCCTGAACTAACAACACTTTATGCCAATTGTACAATGCAAATGAAGTAAAAACACCAACTGTCGGACCAACAACATCCAACTAACCGACTCGCATTTTTACAATAAGCGCAATAACAATTCCGTTAAATAATAATGGAACAAACAATAGCAACAAATACAACATAGGCGTCCTTAACAAGGACCACACACACAGACATAAAAGTTCAAGCAACATTTCGCCTCGCATCATCATTATTTGTTAATGGGGTATGCAAACAATACTAATGCAAAATACGTGTATATGCGTGCGCGCTAGCGTGTGTGTTTGTGTGAGACGATAAACCTATACGCTAAATTATCCCCATGCACAGGATCAGTTGCAATCACACAAACACACAGCCACACACACTATCAGACAGCAGGATATGTTGCAGCAACAACAACAGCAGCAGCAGAGTTAGCATGTTCATAGCATTTAATTGCATAATTGTGGTATTGTTTAACTTACTGCGCCAGCAATGGGAATTTTAACAGGTTGTTAGTTATTGTCGACAGACAATTTCAATTTCATTACATTCAGTCAAATATGTATGTATGTATATATTAAACTTGACACACACAGATTTTACTAGAGCTAGCTAAATGCAATGGAGGCAGTATAATAATGAAGGTGATCATTGGGAAAAACGAATATAGTAGATGCAATTGTCTATGCCTTAAGCGGCGGAGACTTGTTGAAATGTTATAACTTTAACTACATCAACATCGACTTTTAGTTAATCTCACAAACAGGTTATATACACGCTGAAAAATACCGACCCCAGAAACATGTTGCAGGAACCATGTACATGTTTGCAATCATTGTTTTCGTGAATTGAAGATCTGCGGCTTTTTGTTTCCTTATTGTCTGTCACGATTTTGTTTTCAACAATTTTCAACAAACAAAGTCACATTTTGGTCACAAATACATAATATGTGTTGCAACCTATTAAACATTGTATCCCAAACACGTCATATTGCCTAGCAAACACATTGTGTTTGGACAAAAGTATAAGTATACAAACACGTTATATTTGCATCTAAATACCAAAAAAGAAAAATTTTCCAACGTTTATACAGATGCACAACATTACACCTCACAATAATTCGATATTCACATTGAAATCAGGCAAACTGAAAATGCGATGCCAGTCGGTCAGCCACAACTCTCTTTGTAATTCTAGGCAGCAACAACAGGCATTTAGCTTGTGTTTCTTAGTTCCTTTCGGTCAAATTTAAACCGTGTATATTAGGGTGGATTGAAATTCTAAAGAAAAAGTTACACTCGGAAAGAGATGTAGTCGTGAATCCTTACGAAGGGAAAATTAAGGCCCTCGAAAATTTTAAATTATCGCTATTTTGGAAATTAATTTCAAAAAAATCCTAAAAATTAACAAATTAACTTATTCGAAATTTTATAGTTTGAGATGGTTCAGTACCCAAACAGAAGTATTTGAGGGAAATAAGAGGATAAGAGAGGCTTTGGTGTCGATTTCAATATTAAGTCAATTTTTTAAAGAAGGGCAGAATTGGGTTATTTTTCTTTTTGCAATTATTAAAATTTTTTTCTTAAATTTTATCATTAGTAGCAAAATTTTGAACATTCATTGACCGGAAACTTCCAAAATCGGGTGAAGAGTTCAAAAGTGACACGCCTTCAAACATGCGTATTTTTTCATTTTCGTCATGTTCGCTTGGTTAGCGAGGTTTGCGATTACGCATATGATGAAGAAAAACGAGTGGAATTTTTTCTATGTAACCTAAAGACAAGAACCTTAATTACAAAATTTGTTTAAAAAAATCCGTTTTTATAAAAACCCAAACGAAAAAATATTTGAATTAAAGTCCAAAAATAATTTACTGGTTGTTTCACATTTTTCAGAATTAAATAAGACCATAAGACCATTATTTGAATTCTGTCATTTATACAAGGTGGCGCAAAAGTAAACTTCCGATGTTTTTTAGCTGTAATTTTAAAAAAAAAAATTAACAACTTTGATTCTTCTTGTGGATTATTTTTATTTGGCCTTTTAATTTTTTTTACATCAAGTCGAGAATATGATGTCATGTAAATGGCCGCCGCCACAGTTGATTGTCATTTGAGCCCTTTTTATGGCATTTTCCATCACTTTGGCCAAAACTCCCGGCGATACGTCCTCACATTCTTGGCGGATATTGTCTTTAAGAGCTGCAAGAGTCTGAGGCTTGTTGACATAAACCCGCGACTTCAAAAAGCCCCACAAAAAGAAGTCTGGAGCGGTCAAATCGGGCGATCTTGCTGGCCAGTGCAAATCGCCAAAACGGGAGATTAGGCGCCCGGGAAATGCATCCTTCAGCATATCGGTTGTGGCACGTGCAGTGTGTGCCGTTGCACCGTCCTATTGGAACCACATGTTTTCCAATCCCAATTCATCAAGTTGCGGCAAAAAGAACTCGTTGATCATTGCTCTGTAGCGCTCACCATTCACAGTAACCGTTTGGCCCGCGGCGTCTTCGAAGAAAAAAGGTCCGATGACTCCTCCAGCGTGGGTTACACGCGGATTTTCAGTGCCCCAGAGGCGTAAATTTTGCTTATTTACGTAGCCGCTAAGATGGAAATGGGCCTCATCACTCATGATTATTTTTGATGAAAAATCATCTTCCTCTTGGTGGTGATTAAGGATGGCTTGAGCGTATGTTAGACGCGATTGGCGGCCAGCAGCTAACAGCTTATGCACCGTCTGGACTTTGTACGGAAACATCTTCAAATCTTGTACCAAAATTCGGTGTAAAGACCGTCGACTGATACAAATTTGCGTGGCACGTCGTCTGGTCGATGTCGACGGCGCATCCATGACATCCTCGGCTACAGTAGCAATATTCTCTGCAGAACGGCTACTCAGGGGTCTGCCACGCCTGGCAGCATCTCGTGTTGTGCCGTTTGATGGCGTGTATCTTTTCAACCCCTCACCGATTTTTGAGTTTCAGGTCAATAAATGTTCACAAGTTTGCTACTAATAAAATCCGCCAATGAAAAAATTTAAATCATTTTTTTAGTCGAAAAATTGCAAAAATTAATACATAAAAAAATTCTTCAAAAAATTTAGTTAATATTGAAATCGACGCCAAAGATACAAATAGTAGTCGATCATTCTCTTATTTCCCTCAAATACTTTTGTTTGGGTATTAAACAATCTCAAACTTTTAAATTTCGAATAAGTTGATTCGTTAATTTTGAGGATTTTATTGAAATTAACGCCAAAATATCGATAATTTAAAATTTCGAGGTCGCAACCCCGAAAAATGTTTTAATTTTTTTTCCCTATTTGGCCTTTCGTAAAGATCCAAAACTACGTCTCTTTCCGAGTGTAACTTTTTCAAATTCAGAAAACAGTATGCTTTCACTATACCCTAGTGTTTATATCTACCTATATAATAAAAGTAATCTAAAGGTACAAAAAGAAAATATAGAAATTTGATACAAGAGAAACACAGAATCCAAGAAAAATTTAAAATCAGGTTTCTATTTATATATAACGATAATCGTTCAAACGATATAGTTATGCTTATAATTCTTGCTCATAGACCATTTCAAATATAAGGAAAACTTCACCACCCACAAAACGATAATCAATTCGATATCGTTTCTTTCATAATTAGACTCCAGCTGTTTTAACGAGATCCTCTTCCTTACTCGAACATGTATTCAACAGTCATAAATCTTTCACTCTCTCTCTCACGCCATCTACATTATCTTCTAGAAAGTTTTTTAGCGAATTCATCAACCATTCGTGGTCAGATCGTAAACTGTAGGTTTCAACATGCAGGCACCACATGTGTATCGATATGCAGACCGAAAAAAAGTAAAAGACGTTCCGAACCATTTGATACCAGGAGAGGCCTCAAAAAAGTATTTTACAAATACCGACCTCTCTCAAGACACGAACCAGACGATTCTACTAACCAAGATTGATATTTGGGTCAGACCCCCGGGTCATCTGACAAGCAAACAAAGCAGCACTGGAAATATTCGGGTGTATGTATTTCCAAGTATTGACGTCGTGCCATGAAATCATAGATTCTCTGGAGGATCAAAACACAGGATTACCCGGCAAGCTTGGGCAAGTTATCACCTGAATCGCACGCTAATGTTGATATTAATTCCTATGCAAGATATTTCTGTGGTAGTAGCTGTGATTACCAGACTCTGTATAATAAGCTGACTTGTATCTAGACTTGGAATCACAGCTCATGATTACTGCTCGAGCTATGAAGGTGGAGAGGAGAACGAGGTCGTCGAAGAACTGATATGCTACTTCTCGGCCTTTAGGAGGAGTAGAAGACAATAATTGTTGCCTTCGATGGTGCAATTGTTGGTGTGCGCGTCTCTTGTACATGATCCCTGCTCTGAACACCTTATATTTCTTCCGACGACAATCGGCTCGCTTCGTGATGGCGGGTAACTTACCCATGAAAAGCTTCTCAAAAGACCGTTCGGGAAAAAACTGTTGATTTCAGTCAGCGCGTGTATAACTAGAAATCGCACAACTCACTGATTGTGTGAAGCTTTCCCTAATCTCTTCGTGGGATGTAATTGGAAGCAATTTTTTGTTCTTTTAAGGCCATAATTAGGATCTTATTTCATGATGGACCTAACAGACATTCAGGCAGTTGACCTGAATAATGTTAGGGTATTTTTGCAGTGTACTAAGTGGTTGACCAGGGGCTAATGTATAAACGTCTATTTTTTAGTCACATTGTGTAATCTCCGGATGAGGTTTCACATGTGTTGAACATCCACAACCGTATCAGGTAAATTTACATGTTTAACGATGGGGATTTTTCGGGGATAGATTCGCAGTTACTGTTGGATATAGTTTCTGTTTAATTTTTCCTATATTTCAGGAAGTTATACACCAGATATTTTTTACTTAGTTAATTAAATGTCACATTAATTATAATTAAATAATTAATTAATTATAATAATTAAATAGAAAATACCTCTTAAAGAAGCTCACCTATCAAGTGTTGAACTGCACATAAGTCGTTTTCCCAATCGTTCGCGCTACGAAAATGCGTTCATCAGTGCTGGGGTTGTTACGGAAATGAATATGTTTCATTGCAGCAACGAATTTGGTTTCATTGCTGCTATGAATATTTTTCACTGCTGCAGTGAATTTGTTTTATTACTGCAATCATTTTCCTTCCCGAAATGATTTCGTTTCATTGTAGGAACGAATTTGCTTCGTTGTTGCAGTGAATTTATTTCATTGCTTCAATTAAGTTGTCTCATTGCTGTAAGGAATTTTTTTCATTGCTGCAATGAATTTGTTTCATTGCTGTAAGGAATTTGTTCATTGCCGTAATGATTTTGTTTCATTGCTGGCTGAAATGATTTTGTTTCATTGCTGCAATGATTTCGTTTCATTGCTCCAATGATTTTTTTCACTGTTGAAACAAATTTGCTTCGCTGTTGCAGTGAAGTTGTTTCATTGTTGCAATAATTTCGTTTCATTGTTGCAATGATTTCTTTTCGTTGCTTCAATGATTTTCTTTAACTGCAGCAACGAATGTTTTGTAGTGTGCTTGAAAATATTTATTTATTGATATTTAAATATTACAGTGGTGGCAAACTTTTAATAATAATTGTTTAATGATTTATTAAGCTTGTTTCCTTCGCTAAATATTTTCTTAATTTTCTAAATATGTAATATGCAACCCCTGTTGAAACTAGCGTCTGGATGTTTTGTGCATTAATGTGGCCATAGATTCAAGTCCTACAAATAAAAATCAAATTGATGATAGTATTATGAATAAGCTTCCCATTCAGAAGCTTGTGGATATATACATATGTACTTACCATGACCATAAGCTCCACTATCATTATGATATTCATCACATTGAATGTAACAGAATATAAGATCTTGGTTTAGAACTTCGTTTAATATGAAATCACACAAAACGTATTCTTCAAATCATTATTTTTTTTTTGTTGAGGTGATGTTTCTTTCATTCAACTCCAGCGCCAATATTCCCCCTCATTGAGCCAGCTATCGCTCTATAAACATTTTCTTCAACTGATCAAATTGGTTTCTATTAATCAAATTGTGTAGTTTATAGAAGAACATTTTTTCAGTTGCTACGAGCAGAGTTCGTATTTACTCCCCAAATGTGTAACCCATACACGTCGTGCGGAATGTGTTATGAACGTTTACACATTACGCACAGGGTATGTGGAAAATTGTGGGTAGCTACCAATGACAATGGAGAATTACCCATCACGATTACCCATTAGCCCCAGGGTAATGAGGTAAATAACAGGTAGCTACCCACGACATTAGGGAATTACCTACACGTTTAGACATTACCCTCAGGGCAATAGGGAAAGTATTGGGTAGCTTCCCACGACAATGGGGAATTACCCATCACGATTACCGATTGCCCTCACGGTAATGGCGAAAATAATGGGTAGTTACCCACGGCGATGGGGAATTACCCATCACGATTCCACATTACCCTCAGGTCAATGAGGAAAATATTGGATAGTTACCCACGGCGATGGGTAATGGTTTCCCTGTGTAACCCATTCCCGTTTTTGAACGCAAATATGAAAAAATTAGAGAAAATGTCTATACCTCGGAATCGGAGCGAAAAGTGGCTGTAACTCGGAAACGGTGCGTATAATAATAAAAATTTTACCGCCATAGGAGGCAAAACCCTGAGGGTAATAGGTAATTGTGATGGGTAATTCACCATTGTCTTGGGTAACAACCAGTTATTTCATCCCTGATTCTTGAATTCTCTTTGTTTGTCGATTTTCTTTATGAAGGGGTTTTCAACAGAGACACTACGAAAGTAAATCGATAGGGACAGTAAACGACGCCATATTTTTTCCCGCTCTTTTGACATTTCTCTTCAGTAAGGTTTGCCATTTCATCATGGAATGATATACGAGCCAACAACGAGTCGAAATTATTAAAATTTACTACCGAAATTTGGAGTCAGTGGCATCAACTTTAAGAGCGCTACGTTCAATTTCTTAATTCTGAATTTCATTTCTGTCTGAATGGCTTCGTCAATAAGCAAAATATGCGTTATTGGTCAGACAGCCATCCACACGTAATCCATGAGTCATCATTGCATCCCAAAACAATTACGGTTTGGTGCGGTTTATGGTCCGGCAGCGTCATTGGGCCGTACTTCTTCCGTGATGATCAATACCGGCACATTACTGTGAATGCGAATCGCTACCGTTCAATGATGAACGAATATTTTTGGCCCCAATTACATGTGGCCCCAATTACATGTGGGACATGTGGTTCCAACAGGACGGCGCCACAAGCCACACAGCGAATGCCACAATCAATTTATTGGACACCAAGTTTGGTGAACGTGTTATCTCACGAAATGCCCCAATCGATTGGCCGCTTCGGTCGTGCGATTTGACGCCGTTAGATTATTTCCTGTGGGGCTACGTCAAGTCTATGGTCTATGCCAACAAGCCAGCGACGATTGATCAACTTCGTACGAATATCGACCGGGAAATTGCAGCAGTATCGGCCGATTTATGCTTGAAAACCGTCGAAAATTGGTTTCAGCGTCTGGACTTCTGCAAGCGTGCCGGTGGTGGCCATGCAAAAGAAATCGAGTTCCATACATAATGGCATCGAACGTACTTTCACAGGAATAAAGAATTTCATTGGTACCTAAAACCGGTTTTGTTTTATTTAAAAAAACTTTTGTAGCGCTCGTATTGAAAAACCCGATACTTCGTTAACAAATATACAAATGATCACAAAACACATAAATAGCACCAAATTCTTTTCGCAGGTTTATTATTAAATTAACTAACTAACTTCTTAGCTAACACATAAGAATCATCCCGGCAGAGAAATACGTCTACCACAGTAGGTTGTTGTAAAGTAACTTATTTAAAATGTGTTCGTGACCCACCATTCATGCTAACCGCTTTGCCTTGCTGAGCTCGGTTTTAAATTCGCTCATTTCCTCTGTGCTCTGCATAAAAATTAAATTTCTTTCCGTTAGCAACTCATTCGTTGCAGCAACGAATTATGTTGTCAAATGTATATGTTGGCAAACAGCCAAAATAAATAAATATTTATTGGCAGCATAACTCTACACAAAGCATCATATACTAGTTGCTTCCATAAATATAGAATGCTCTGTATTTAGCGAGATCATCAACCTTCCTGTGGAAACTGTTATAACACCTTCTAGAAATTCCTAGTATTGCTAACAAAATTCCTTTATAGTTAGCGAATTCATATACCTTAGTTTGGTACCTATACCTATACATATACATCAACTTTGCTGATAACACGGTTTTAACATGTATTGCCATTCGAAACTAAGTGAAGTGCACCTCGTTTTTTGTGTGACTTCAATAAATATTAATAAATAAATGCTGACTTTGATAATATTTTCCTTGGACTCTTTTTTTAGCTTCACATCAAATATTCATTTAAATGTTGAACCGCCAATGTTTGGTATACCCCTTTTTTTTGGTATAAATATTTATCCGTATCACATATAAAAAATATTAAATTAAATTGTTAGTTTTCTTTTCCCTACCCCAGAACTATTAATGATTTTTCCTCGGAAATATGTGGCTTTTTTCGTTTTATTAACAGCAGAAAAATAAATAAATGCAGAGATCATGTCATATGTCATTAGTGACACTACAGGCCGCTTTTTTTTGTGTTTGTTTCCTACAAAAAGTATAACAGGATGAGGCGCATACTGTCTGGATTTTTGTGTTTACTGCTTGTAAGTAAGTGGAAAATTGTTTAAATAAAATTAACATTTGTATCTGGTTTAACTCGAGGACAAATCAATTATGTTCCAATTATAAATTGGAATTTTTAAAGTCGTATATGTTTGATGTGTTGAACTCTTCAGGTAGACAGTTTAAAATTAAATTAATGCAAGTGGTTACTGCGTATGAAAAATTAAATTGTTCCTTATGGGTATAACGTCAAAAATGTATATCCAAAGAACTAACAAATAAAAAATTGAGATGTCATTTCATATGTCATTGGGAGAATAGCAATACATAAACTTTAACGTACTTGCTCAAAAAAACTTATGAGAGGTTTGAGAGATGATTTATCATACAAAACTCGTGTCTCAAACCTCTCATAACGTTTCATGACGAGTCTTTTAACTCGTTGATAAATTTATTGTGTTAAAATTGTAAATTGGAAATTTTAAAAGAATTCAGATTTACATATTTGATTTGTTGGGTACTTTAGGTAGACGAAAATTGTAAATTGATTTTAATTGGATGCGATTATTCCGTATGGATTTAGTAGATCAATTACACAGTGCAACACGAAAAAATATAACCGTATACGGACACCACTACGTGATAAAAGACCAAAAAAAAGATCCCTGTCTCCCAGTTTTGCCCAAAGTCTTCCAGGTTTTTTTTTATGGACCCCCAAAGAAGTGGGGCCTCGGTGTCATTTTTGCAAAAAAGTGATAATTTTTTCAAGCTCATATCTTGCAAGCCGTTCGGAATTTTGATTTACTCTTGTCATAAAGAACAAAAATTGTAAACATATGAAATTAAAAAAATACTTCGTCTTCAAGGTCAAAATCGCGAAAAACTTTAAAAAATGAGCGAAAAATCACCCAAAAAGCGTTTTTTGTTATTTTCCGCTTTTACGAACAAATTTACTTTATGAAAAATGGGCCAATTTTCTTTGGCCTGGTAGGACTTACAGCGCTGATAAAAACCCGAAAGTTTTTTTAAGGAGGCCTATCCAACTTCTTGAGATATAGGACTTTATAGCTTGAGTATATAATCGCTTATATCTCACCCAGTTCTTATCCGATCTGGTTGAGATGGGTATCATTGAGTAGACCTTTGAAAACGTTATAAATCTGTATATAAATATGTTTTTAAATGTGTTTTAATTTTTATTAACTCATTGTGGCAAATTAAAAAAAAAAGATTTTTTGACCTCACTTTTTTAATAAAAATCAGGTTTTCTCAGAAACCAGCCAGTAAACTTAGTTCTTCCTAGACTCAGTAAAAGACAACACTTCAAGCTTTTTTCTAAGGTATAATACTCCGCATAAACCCTTCTAAGACCTGAGATAGTGAGATTTTTCTAACAAAAGTACTTTCTGGGAGCCAAAAATTTCGCTTAAAAACAATTGAAGAGTAAGAAAATAAGCGATTTCTTAAAAAAATGTTGATTTCCAAACCTTTAAACGTAAATAATTGTGAGTGAGGAGGCCGAGTGTGTGAGTGCATTGTACCTTCACTGATAGTAAGTGGATTCTAATAAAAATTCTCAACCTGGTGGGTGAGTTCCCGTGCCCAAACTACCAAACAACTACCTGGAAGCAAACATCTGCATTGAATTCACATAAAATCAACCCAAAATTTAAAAAAAAATACCTGGAAACACATTGGAGCTCTTGTCATAAAGATGAAATTGTGAACATATAAAATCAAAAAAACTTCTATCAAAAAACTACCTGGAAGCAAACATCTGCATTGAATTCACATAAAAACAACCCAAAACATTAATAAAATACCTGGAAACACATTGTAGCTCTTGTCATAAAGATCAAATTGTGAACATATAAAATCAATAAAACTTTTATCAAAAATCTACCTGGAAGCAAAAATCTGCATTGAATTCATAAGGACGCAGCACACAATATAAATGCGACACGACGCTCCCATCGGCGCGACATCAACGAGAGCTCAGCGGTGAAAATCATAAAGTAAAAGTGAAAGTAAAAAAAGTGAAAGTGCTACAGCATAATTCGGACACAACCTTGGCAACTGACAATTTCAATATGCAGTGTGAAAATATTGATTTATTTTGCTACGTTTGCGGTCATCAAATCAGAAAAAATAGTTCTACAACGTTGCAAAAGGAGAAGAATCTTTTAACTAGTGCATTCAAGAAAGCATATAAGTTGTTTTTCGACGAAGAAGACTTGACCGGTGAAAATTACACACTTAATACAGTGTGTCGCCAATGTTATAACAATCTCATGGCATAGCAAACAGTGGAGGCAAACATAGTATGAAGTATTGTAAGCCAGTAAACTGGATTAATCTCCCAGGTGATCATGATGAAACCAGTTGCTATGAATGCGTAAATTACACATGTGGTCTAAATCGATATGGTGAGAGGAACAAAAGTTATAAAGCAACTGTAACAGCCACACTACCAGTGCTTGCATCTGAAAATTTTGTATCACCAAGGCCGCCAACTCCAGATCGTAGTACAGAATGTACAGGAATGAATAGAGCAAGTGGTGTTACTTATAAAGATCCAATTGATACCGATTATAAGCCACAACAGGGAAGAGATGGACCACAACTAATAACACAAACGGAAATGGATTTTATTGTGGCCATATTGGGACTACCGCAGCGACTTGCCATATTTTTGACAGCGTTTTTAAAGCAAAGAAAACTCACACATGGTAATGTATTCGTTCGCTTACTGCAACGATGTAAAAGCTTTGGTGGTAAAAATGGGAATGAACTACATCGCTAGTGAGTGGAGATTATTTATTGATGGTTCTGTTTCAAGCTTGAAAGCAGCGTTGTTGCATGTGTCGAATCGAAAACCTTCCATTCCGCTGGCAATGGGTATTAACATGAAAGAAAGCTATGAAACATTGAAAGATACAATGAAATAAATCAAATACTACGAAAATAAATGGAAGATTTGCTGTGATTTGAAGGTCATCAACATTTTGCAAGGGATCATCGATAAGGGCGGCTTTCCAAAATTCTATTGTTTTCTTTGTAATTGGGATTCACGCTCACCTCTGAATCAATACCAATCTAATTCGTGGAGACCAAGAGGAAGTGTGGAGGAACAAATGAAGCAACATAAACTGAGGAATGCACCTTTAATAGGCAATACTCAAGACATCTCCACATAAAATTGGGAATTGTTAAAAAATTCATCGAAGTGGTAAATTGCCCAAACGCATTCGACTATTTCAAAAGCGTTTTCCCAAAGCGTAGCGATAACAAAATTAAAAAGTAAATTTAAAACGAATTTTTGTTCACCTCATTATACTATTTTCACTTTGTTAATGTTTCCTTTTCTGTCTTTATTTTTTGTCTTCATTTAACAGGCGCACTTAATGGCCCTGACATTAGAAAGCTATTCAAGACCAACTTTGAATCATCGCTTCATGATTATAATCATTCCATAGCATGGATTTACCTTCAGCGTGTATGCACCAGAGTCTTGGGAGAGGATCTAGACGCGGAACCGGAAGCAAGAGAATGGGTGAAAGAAATGCTGTATTATTTTGAGAAAATCGGCACATCGATGACATTAAAGCTGCATTTTCTTCATTTTAATTTTGACGATTTTATCAAACAACTCCCTACCGAATCCGATGAGCAAGGAGAACGGTTTCACCAAACCACAATGCCCATGGAAAAACTGTACAAAGGCAAAAAAACTCGACGCTTTGCTTGCAGAGGTAATATCAATTTTATTGATGCAATGTTTTGCACTCCTTTTTTGATTTCTTTTCTAATTCATTTCAGGTATGTTGGTGGAGTCACAAGATCACCCTGTATGATGTTAATGAAGTATCTGACAAAGAAAAAGCTGATGATGGAGGGCAGTCTGGAAGTAACGTGCCTGTGGACACCATAAGTTCTGAATCAGAGTCAGATTCGGAAGATTTGGATCCACAACTTAAGAGAGTGCGATTTGCAAGTCCAGGGCCATCAACATTATAAACATAATACGAATATTTTTTTTTATAATTTTTGTAATAGATAGCGTAGTATTGTAGTGCCATTCCTGCTGAGACTACTAATCCCTACAACACTGAATCATTATTACTAAATATCCATGCTACTACTCTTTGTTACAACCCGTACTCTAAATGTCAACCCATACCACCTAAGGACTAAGATTAATAAACTCAGTAATAGTATAACAATGAAACCTGTAACATGCCGTTTCACTTACAGGAGAAGGCTTTATAGTATCTCAATGTTGAAGTACAGAAAAAACAAATGAAATTAAAAAATTTTCGGGAACTTTTTCACTTTTGCGGCAATCTAAGGGCTACCTAAACGGTGTTAAGATTCATTCCTAGGAAGTTGAAATGTTCTAGAAGATCTTCTATTGAGATCTTACGATCATTCTTGTAGTTGATTGTTTCCTTGAATTTTGAACGGTTTGCTACATATGGACCTGAACAGGGGAAAAAAGGTTAAAAAAAATTGAATTTTTTAAAGATTTTTGCGATTTTGGCTTTGAAGATGAAGTTTCTTTGATTTTATATGTTCACAATTTTTGTTCTTTCTGAAAAGAGCTACAACTTTGCCTCAGAGAGCAATGGTAGTGTGCGCGGCTCTTGTGCATGAGGACGGGGGTTCAATCCCTACTCTGACCACCTTAAATTTCTTTCGACGGCGGTCACCTCGCTTAGTGACGGCGACACTATCGAGTATTTAGCCATGAAAAAGCTTCTCAAAATACCGTTCGGAACCGGTGTAAAACTGTAGGTCCCAACCAGTGAGTGTAAAACTAGAAAGCGCACAGCTCGCTGGTTGTGAGAAGCTGTCCCTAATCCCCTCGTGGGATGTAACGGGAAACCATTTAATTTAATTTAATGTGCAAGATATGAGCTTGAGAAAATTATCACTTTTTTGCAAAAATGACACCGAGGCCCCACTTCTTTGGGGGCCCATAAAAAAGACTTTGGGCAAAACTGGGAGACAGGGCCTTTTTTTTGCTCTTTTATCACGTAGTGGTGTCCGTATATGGTTATTTTGCCATGGTTATTACGCTGTATGACAAAAATGGAAAACAAATTATGTAATATCTACTACATATTTTAGAGACTGGGCTCATGCATAGAAAATGTGTGTGTTTTCCGTAAAAGTTGAATTTTAGGTGTAAGAATTTTTTGATATAATAATTCTTAAACAAGAAGTAAAAATACAATCTAAAAAGAGAACCAAATGTAAGAAAAAATAGCTCTTGTATTATGGGTTAACATTTTTAAAACTAACAGTATAAATAACATTATTCAAAAAAAATAATTCAAAATTGCCAAATCGGGTTTGTTATTAAAATTAAAAACTATCTTTTGCTGAAAAATAGCGGCCTCTCTAACAAATTTTCCCGAACATATTCTGCAGGAACTATGTATATATTTGGAACACACATCTCAAATATTCATATGTTTGTAAGTCCCAAACTTACTTGTATTTAAATGCAAACAGTATCATGTTTACTGATAAACATGTATGCTTTTGTGTGGAAACATACGCGTTCTCCAATCTAAAACTCCATATACTTACGTTGAATCATTCGCGTGTTTCCCCCAAAGCTACATATACTTACGTGGAAACATATTCGAATTTCCTCCCAAATACAATAATATTTAGAAACGAATTATTCCTCGATTTCAATATATATGCATTATTTATTATAAATAATTTTAACAATATAAATTGAGGGGCTGAGGTTCAAAGGTGGTCACGTCCAAAAAAATAAAATTTCGAGATATTTCGCCAAAAAAAGTATTTTCTTCTTCTAACTGTCTACGAAGTCCTAGGTTGCAAAAAAAGTTGTTCTTTATTTTTTCATTGAAACTGTTAGTTTTTAAAAGTACTGAAAACCAAAACTGGTCAAGTCCAGCGAGTTCAGTTTCAAAAGTGGTCAAGTCCATGTATTCAGTTTTAAAATGAACAATATCTAAAATCTTGGTTTTAAAAGTTAAATTAGGATGAGAAAACACTAAAATTGTAATTGTTTCTCTAACAATAAAATTCGTCGAATATCAATTATTTTATAATTCTTAACGTTTTTTCTTATAAAATTTTATTTCGCGCCCTGCGACGTAACAGAGTAAACAAAAAATTTAACGCTAACAACCCTGTTGAACATAACAAAGTCAACAAACTGAACTTTTTAAGATTTGTGTTTCGAGGAATAATCAATTTTTGGTTTTTCAAAACAAGAAAGTTGGAACGTCAAAAGTTTATTTAGAGGTGTTTCAGGCGATGACTTTCCACCCTGCCTCACTGTCGAAGCTTGTAGGTGAAGATGGTAGAGAACTGAGAGGGGAAGAAAAGCAGTCATGAGTTGTGAAATCAAGGGAATTTTTAACATTTATCTTTCTCCTCTTTTGTTTTTTACGAGCAACACGAAAATTTGTACACAGATTATGCGACAAAACGTCAGGTATGTTCCTCCTAATTTCCCCAACTCTTGCTCCAACATTCCCAAACAACATACCGTTTATCAGTATGTAACAAACCAACACCAGGTTCAACTTTGGCTCATCTCGGACAGACGCTTGCTCAACATGTCTCCAGCTAGAACAGAAGAAAAAAGCAGCACGTGATCAGCTAACAAAAAAGCGGCTTGAAATTGAACATTAGCGTCACCTGAACGAAGCTGATTTATTATTTGAATTGCTGAGAGACCGAGAATAAGGGTTGAATACCTTGTCCTTTGACTGTGAGAAAAACCTCCCACTTCCCAGAGTGCCTGATCAAGCTGCTTATTACAGTCGATAATTGTATGTGTCAATTTCAGTGTAGTAGTAGGAACTTCAAGCGACCCACTAAGACTTGAAAACACGTTTTCTTATACTTGGTTGAAACATGAACATCTAAAAGGGTCTAGTGAAATATAGTCAGCTCTACATGATAGGCTGTGCAAGTTAGATTGTACTGACTTCCATTGCCGCTCAAAACAAAAAACGAACCTTGCTTGGGGTGGTGACGAGGTGGCTAGGAAACAATGCACCGCGTAATATAAATTAGAAATCATTTATCCCGTCACGGGTGACTCCCTTTTACCAGCGGATCATGTGTTTGGAGTCATCGAAAAGAAGATCCGAAAAATGGAAACAGTCGTCAAGCTTTCGAAGTATTTCACGGCAATGAATAAATCAATTGTTCTTCAAAGTCTTCGACTGGAAGTTAGACACTGAAGATGTCATCAAGGAAGCCAAGTTTCTACACTTCAAAACAAGCAAAATCAAACGTCTAATCGTAACTAAAAACAGGAACAAAATTACAGTACGTGGAAAATATGACTATGTTGGAGACAACGATGATGATAAGTCGTTGTTTAACAGAGAAAGAAATTTCCGTGATTTTGATCCAGAAAGAAAATAAGTTGGAGTTCCAGTAAAAACTGCAAAACTGAAGGACGTGAAAAAGTTGCTGGAAAATTATTTTGGTGAAATCTGGAGTGAAGACCATGATCTCAATTTGTATAAAGAGTTGTTCGAACAGTTAAATTTGTAAACGTGTCAAAAATTGTATTTATAAATTATAAAATTTGTTAATTCTCGACAAAATATTTAAAATATTTTCATTAATTTTTAGTTTAAACTATTTCATATATAGTTACCTGTTCAAAAACAATTATTTACTATCAAAACTCATCATAATCAATAATTCATTTTCAAATTTGGCCAAGTCCATCATTATTGAATCAAAACTGGTCAAGTCTAACGGTTTCATTTTCAAAAGTGGTCAAGTCCTTATGTTAAGTTTCAAAACTAGTCAAGTCCAATCAATTTTTAACGATAAAACCGGTAATTTATCAGGAAAAATTGCCAAAAAGTGGTATGGTAATTGAACATTCGACGACAATAATAACTACTATTTTCTTCTTGAATTTTGAAACATTAAATGCTGTGTATTAGTCTTTTTGGTTTTATTCAAACAAAGTAAAAAATAGGCTTGACCATTTTTGAATCTAGGCCCCTCAATTAATACAAACAATTAATACATTTAAAATTACCCTTTTTACATTTACTATTTGCATTGAATGCATTATTTGTTTTTTTTTTTAGTCCTCAAATCTATAGGCGCGGATACGGCCTAAATTCACACAGTGAATACGACACAGTTTGTCCGACTTGTTTGCCGTTAAACTCCTCCGTAACGGCTGGACCGATTTGTATGAAATTTTGTGTACATATCGGGTAGGTCTCAGAATCGACCAACATCTATTTTTCATACCCCTAAATGATAAGGGTGACCCACTCCTATATAGAACACAGATTTGTCCGACTGCGAAACACAGATTGTCAGGCTGCGAAAAAAAACACACACTGATATAGTGGCAGCGAATAGTTGTCTTGTGTGGGTGCGGAGTACTTTCAGAGCTAAAGGTTCAATTAGGTAAAACGTAGAAACCAATTGGTTTTTGGTATTTTGATATAGCATAGCGAGACAGCTGATTGGTGTTTTCATTTCTTTGGTGTTTTCTTTTGTTTCTTCTTTCTTTTTTGTTTCTTTTAGCGTATAAACTCATTATACCAAGAAATAAATTCTCAATTTCTTCACCACTGCTCATATTTCTTTATTTTGTATTTGTTTGTTAAGCACTTTGAAGTAAATAAACAACGACATAATACATACATACCAGCTGTTTATTGTTATGGCACCACTAATCGATAACAAAAAGCTAAGTTACGGTTTTTACTATGTTAGGCGTAAAAGTTTATGTTAAGTCACGTCTAATTGAACCTTAAGAGATTAATAACGTGGTTACACGCCCAGCGGAAAAAATACACCTTACGTAATCGCTGACTTAAGGTATATTTAGTCGCCGTCAGTGGTGATTATGTCGCTTGTAGAGTGCTTTCCAAATAAAACACGGAACTGTACTTTATATTTACAAAATTCAGTCTTTATTTAATAATTCGATGTTTGACTTGAAGTTTCTACGTTGATTCAACCTGTTGTAAAAGAATCGAATACAACAAACAAAATAGATTAATATGACAAACACACCCACACAAGCAAACACGGGCAACCATCGCTACCACGGAATGTTGTGTGACTGTGTTTGGCTAAGCGACTGTTCATACCAACCTGTTGTAAAAGAATGAGCTCTCTAGTCTTGTGCTTCTCGCTTTATACATTCCCAAACGAGAGGTTTTTAGTCAATTGAGTATTTTCGAATATACATTCGAAGATCATCACAAATGCACTCAAACCATGGTACAAAGAAATGGTAGAAGCACTAGCCCAGCTGATTTGAACTTTTTCTGGACTGAGTGTGAGTAAGTTTTTCTCTTATGTCAAAGTTTGTTTACATTTGTTTATCAGCAACCCCCGTTCGCCAGCAACTGCTGTTTTTGAAATATTTCTCTGCAAAAATTACATAGAAACGTTTTAATTTTCACACTTACACACTTTCAATATATCAAATAACACTCGGTTATTTTCAAAATGGCACTTTTTGCAAATTTGTTTACATTTTCTTTCAGCTGACTTGACACAACACAGACACTGAGCAAAAACAAAATGCCTGTTGTTTTTGGCTTGTTGTATTTGTTGTCGTACTGCATCTACCATTATATTTCTACCATGTCTCAAACGAAAGAGC
The DNA here is from genome assembly GCA_963931995.1 of Phaonia tiefii. Lineage (NCBI taxonomy): Eukaryota > Metazoa > Arthropoda > Insecta > Diptera > Muscidae > Phaonia > Phaonia tiefii. Next base: position 50,588,062 of record OZ008367.1, read on the forward strand.
TTTACAATAACAGAGTTGGCTGTAGTGTTGTTAAAAATTAGAGTAGTCGTTCTCATAAAGTGGTTACCAAAACATTAATGTGATGAAGTTAAAGCTTGAGTATTCTAATTATAGCAAAAGGCAATTGAAAGGAATGTTACTGATTATGATAATAAGTAATACGATTTATACATATAATGAAAGCGATGGCCTACACGCTTATGTTTCCCCTCGCATTTAACATAAAAGTGTCCTAGGCTGTTAATCGGTGACTCTTCGGCACAATATAAGTAACGATGTCATCGGGTCTGCTTATAGTCCCACTGATTTTGTAATTAGGAAAAACTGAATGTAAAACCTTATTTATTTTATTTTTTTAAGCTTTCATATGCAACGCTGTCTTCTTAACAGTTTCTGTAAGTTAAAAAGAGTAGCATTTTACATTAGGTATTAAAATGTGGTAAAATGGATTCATGTAGGGCTTTCAAATCTTTTAGACTCCTGTTGCCATTCACGCCGTCATAGTTGGTGACCAAGTAGACGTTCATAAGAACACAAAATATTTGTTGCAATTTTTGTATCGGGTAACGGGATCTCCAAGTCAATGCAGTCAGCATGCTTGGCACGCACATACATATATGAGCGCAGTACTTCGACAGCGATTGCACATCGACTATTGGGTAAGCGAGCATGTAAGGACTTAGAAGAAAACTTGTCAGTGGTATGTGGTGTGAGTTAGCAGAATGAGAAAGAGTAAGAGAAAACTTTTGTTTGTTAAAACACGAAAAATCATGTGTGCGCGTGGAATTAAACAACGGCTGACAAGTTTTCTTCTAAGTACTTACATTGTCGCTTACACAATAATCGATGTGTAATCTGTGTCGAACGAAGTACTGCGCTCAAGTAAGCTGCCATTTTCCGCTGGTCGTATATAAAAATGAGATAGCAAGACAGCAACGAAAATTGTGTGAACTTATTAGCGTATGTACGAACATAACAATGTATGTATGCACATGTATGTTGCTTTGCATTCTCTGTTTTTTTTTTGTGGGAATAAAACAAAAAGTATTAAGCAAGAAAATAATGGCACTTGTCTATAGTTTAGTATTAATATTCTTTAAATGAAACCTCATCATTTGATTGAACGCCTTTTTAAATTCTTTATATTAACTACACCTCTCTGTATGCGTGTATGTCTGCATTAGGGTGTCCCAAAAAAAACTTTTCTGTGTAGAAATCGTAAGTTTCGGTAATGTTTTTGCTCATTTGGGTCCCCTTGATGACATTTTTTCGTAAATTTTGCATAAATTTTGAAAGTAATGCTTCGTAAGTTTTAATATTTCTATCAAAGTTAAAAAAAGACTAATGATGCAGTTTAAAATACGGATAAAGGCTGAGTAGTTTTCTACACAGAAAAGTAAAGCTTGAACATTCTTCTTTTAAAATATTGACTTTGTAACAAAGAAAATCGTGGCTATGGGTCAAGTAAAAATTAAAAATCAAAAAATGTCCGGGAGTCCCGATTTTTGGGTAAAATTCGACTTTAGCGACCTCTAAACCTCTTCTGAAAAATCTGGAAAAAATCACAAAAATCCTTTACCCTATACCCATTTTTTTTTTGGACCGAACCGAATAAATTTTGGATTGATTTTTAACCCTTTTCGCGTGATCCAATTGAGCTGAAACTTCTCAAGCAAACTTATGGCGGCGACAAAAATTAATAATAAAAATATGGGCGGAATTGGACAAAGGGGCGTGGTGCCTCCCATACAAATCACAAACTAAAAATGTATTATTTCTGCTCCTGTTAACGGTATTTGAACAAAATTGGGTACGTTGGTTAGGTGTACATATTTTAAGATCTGCTGCAAATATGGGCAGGATTGGACAAATGGGCGTGGTCATATATAAAGAATTCATTGTCAAAAGCTATGTTTTTTACGAGTTGGTTTTTTTTATTATAAATTATAAATAAAATGTGGTCACAGAGCAAAAGAGATAGCAAGAGAGCAACGAAAATTGTGTGAACTTGTGTAGCGTCTGTACGAACATAACAATGTATGTATGTTCATGTGTATGTTGCTTGGCAATCTCTTTGTTTTTGGGGGTATAAAATAAAAAGTATTAATCAAGAAAATAATGGCACATGTGCTTGCACTGGTCTTTAAATAATTTGAAGTATTAATATTATTTAAATGTAACGTCATCATCTGATTGAGCGCTGTTTTTATTTTCCAATGTAACATATACTAATGTGTTCATAGAAATCGTACAGGTACCGTGTAACATAAAGGTGTTAACACATCGCCCGTGAGTTCGAACACTCGTTGGATTTTTTATTACACTTATTTTACAAATGGTCCGCCGTTCCGATTTTCTCAGTAAAGGCTTGGTCAGACAAAGGGCTTCACGTTGTTGCCGTTTCCACTTTATTTCCTCAAAATCGTTTCTCTCTTTAGTAGCACATATGCATAATATGAAACACATACACAAAACCAAAGTATCGTCACCAGCTATGGGCACCACTACAGTGAAGTTCTTGTGAGCTTGCTTGTATGTGTGGCACTGACAAAAATTTTGTGTATGAATGGAATACATATTTAACTAGGGCATGGGATCAGAGGGCTTTCTGGGTATTATATTTTTTCGAAATATTAATAGGTCGATGTAGTCGCACAGGTAAACCTATGCTTACATCATAAACTGGAGCGAAGTATGAAAACATACATTTAACGTTTAAAATTTTTCTAAAGTAAATTATGTTTATTTTGTAAAAAAATAGATTAACAATTGTTATATGCGAATGATATGATATACATAATTAAATGAGAGCTTCGAGACGTTGCAATTCTAGTCGCTTTTCTGTCAAACCTTTTTTGTCATTAATTTTCTTTAGCCTTTCAAAAGAGAACGGTTCTAAAAATAACCCTTGAATCGACCGTACTCGTGAGAGGGCAACGTATGTCATTCCCAATGCAAACTCAGTATTTCCTAGATCAATCACAGCTTTATCCAACGTTATTCCCTGAGATCTGTGTATGCTTATAGCATACGCCGGCTGTAGTGGAAACTGCTTACGGGTATATGTCTGTGCACCTTTTTGAAACGATGCTGTTATTGGCACAATGGGTAGAATTTTGCTATTGTTGTACATTGGACCTGAATAAGAGTCAAATTGTACCATAACACATTCTGGAAATTCATCAACGTATGTGCTATCTCCTGTAGGTGTGTATAGAATGTCCGTAACATATCCGATGGTTCCGTTACATAAACCTGCAGCAGTAAACAGATTTTGCCTCAGAATAACCTGTGCTCCCTTACAAAGATGCAGCTTGCAACATAAACCTTTTGCTTCATCATTAGAAGCTAAAGCGCCTCTTGGATCATTGTGAATTGCTTGAATTATACCTATTGGTTTTCCGAGAGCTCTAAGTTTTTCCTCATTGTATTCTTCAATTTGTGCATTTGTAGAGATAAGTCGTAGCACATTTGCAGTAGCTGAAATAGTGGCTTCGTTATTCAACATAAATCTGGATTGCAGAAGTTCATAGTCATGCAAAGAAATTTCACCCATTGCAATGCGTGATAAGCAATTTCTAAAACTCTCCTGTTCAAACCCAATCTGACGCATAATTTGGGTTAGTTTGAATACTTTTTTGATGTGCCTGTATACTATTTTCCCTTGAATAGCGATCAGGTTATTGCTTTTAGGCACACCATATAATGGAATATCGCCAACTGGTTGGAGTTGATTGAAATCACCGAAGAAAAGCACAATAAACCCTCCCATTATTTCATTAAGCGGCTTAGCTAATCTCAATTTCTGGTCCACTTTCCCTAATAATTTCAATCCGATCATTGAAAATTCATCGATAATGATAATTTTTATAGCAGACATATCATCTTGAAACTGTCGCAGTTTCTCTGATGATAATTCACGACCGTTGTATGTTGAAATTCGTAATGCACTGTGTAGAGTGTGACCATTTATGTTATTTGCAGCAACTCCTGTAGGTGCCATCAACAATACTTTGTCAACTCCTATCTGATTTACAATTTCATTGATAATGCATGACTTTCCAGTTCCAGCAGAGCCCATGACCAATGCTAATCGCTCTGATACCTCATGTAAACAAGAATATATATATTTTTTGTTAAACGGCTAGGCTCTTAATAAAGCCGCCAGCCAGGATTCTTGTAGGCGACTCCGGGTAGCGCCAAACAAGTATAGAATAAAAGATTTTAATTATTTTTGCTGTGCCGACCGATCACGGCACAATGCTTGCTTTTTATTTAATAATTCTTATGTCTACATCGACTGCCTTTTATAGTTAAAATTACCTTAAAATGTATCAGCTTAAAATATATTCTTATACATTACTTTGCTTATTGGCTATGGGTTTAATCGTAGCATGAGTTTGTCAGTGTAAGTGAATATTGTTTCCCATTTGTCCACACTAAGCTTAAGCTTTGTGTCCGTCTCCTCCATAGGGAGAAATACGATAAGCCGAATGCATGGAGTCAGTCATTGCATAATATACAGAGTGTGAGAAAGATATGTTAGAGGCATTATCAAGGCTAAACACTTGCAATATGATATTCTTTTAGGCAACGAGTGAGGAAACTTAATGATGAGAAGTTCAAGTGACGAGTGAGGAAACTTAATGATGAGAATTTCACTTACACTACACCTCCTTTCCGAGGAAGAATGATCTTATATTTAAAATTGTAAGATCATTCGTTAGTGTTCTTAATATTAATATTAAATTCTCATTATTCGAAAAAAAAAATAATATATATATTTTTCCTTTGTTTTTATTGTTTTCTTTTTTTTTTTTTTTTTTTTTTTCTCTTTTTCTCAATAGATATGTATCATTTGGTGCACCTTTATACATATAGTTTCATTTCCATTAGTCATTATATTTCTTAAGTCTATTCTTATGTACTATTTGTTCTTTATTTGTACAGTTATCTATTATTTGTATATTATCTCTTAGAAGTATATTTTTAATAATAAATGGGCCCTTGTATTTAGATTCAAGCTTATGGCCTGCTTCATTTTTTAATAGAACTAAGTCTCCTATTTTAAATTTATATTCATTAGTATTTCTATCATAAATTAGTTTTCGTCTTATTTTATTATCTTCCAGTAATTGTCTAGCTCTGTTATTAGCTATTTCTAATCTATATTTTGCCTCTTTGGCATAATTATCTACATTATACAGTGGGCCAATTTTACCTATTTCACTAAATTGTTGAAAACTATTTGGAAGTCTTGCAAAAATTAACTCATATGGACAATAATTGTGTACCGTTGATGGTGTTGTATTGAAACAGTACGTGAAATATTTGAGCCAATCATCCCAGTCATATTTCTCTATCGATATGTATGAACGTACATATTCATTAAATGTTCTATGACTTCTTTCCACCGTTCCAAGTGTTTGATGATGGTGTGCGGTTGAGGTTAATTTTTCAATTTTCAGTAGACTACATAGCTCTGTTAATATAGAATTTTTATATTCAGTACCCATGTCCGATATGAACGTCTTCATTGGACCATAAGTAAGAACAAAATGTTCAAATATCGCTTTGGCGATAGTTTTCGCGTTCTTATCCGGTATTGGTATTGTTACTAAGTACTTAGTTAAGTCACATATTAGTGTGATTGCATATTCATTTCCATCAATTGACCTCGGGAATGGGCCGATGGTATCTACGAATACTTTATCAAATGCTTGTACTGGTGTCGTTGTCAATGTCATTGGACATTTCAAGTGTTCCGTGGTCTTTGCTATTTGACATTTATGGCATGATTTGACATATCTAGTTATGTCCTTACACATATTTTTCCAGTAGTAATACCTTTTAATTTTTTCAGTCGTTCTAAAAATTCCGCAATGACCTCCTTCAACAGGGTCATCGTGATGTCTTTTCATAATTTCCTGAATTGTTTTAGCATCCTTATAGTCAATTTGGGTCACCTTGTTTAGTAGCGCTACTTTAATTTCAATTAATTTTTTATTGCCCATTATCTTAAAATCATTTATCGAGATAAATTCGAAAATTTTCTCATTAGGTGCCACTTGTAAATTTTTAATATTTAGTTTTCCGGCCACTTTTTCGAGCCTAGGGAAAAATTGTCCTAAGTCAAATTTCCCTTTAGAAAACAAATCATTTATGCGTATATATGCAATTATTGATTTTCCCTTTTTGATATAACATTTCCCGAGAGAAATCTTTAATTTATAGTATTTTCCGACGTCAGTATTTTTTATAGGAACATATATACGGGGCTTTTCCATATTCTCATCATGCTCTTCATTCAGGGTATTACTTTCCTCTGTACTGCCATTTTTATTGGTCATCGATCTTGTCGTGACTCTTAATATATTCTTTACTTTTTCCGTCATTTCCTTGAGATCGCCTATTGTTATACGTGATAAGGCATCTGCTACATAATTATCTTTTCCCCTAAGATATTCTACTGTGAAATCATATTCCTCAAGGTCAAGTCTTATTCTCGTCAGTTTTGAGCTTGGATTTTTCATAGAAAATAGATATGATAGTGGTCTGTGATCTGTACGTACAAGAAAATGTTGTCCGTATATATAGGGTCTAAAATGTGTAATAGCCCAATGAATCGCAGTTAATTCTTGCTCAATGGTTGATTTATTACTTTCGCCTTTTGTAAAAGTTTTGGAGGCGTATGCGACAGGTAAATATTTTCCCTCGTGTTCCTGAGTTAAAACTGCTCCACAAGCGTATTTGCTTGCATCAGTTATTATACAAAACTGTTTTTCAAAATCTGGATATTGCAGTAATGTGGGGCTCATTAACTCTTTCTTTAAATGTTTGAATGCTGTCTCACAATCTTTAGTCCATTCGAACTGTACACCCTTTTTGGACAGTTTTGTAAGATGTCTAGAGTATTCTGAAAAGTTTTTGATAAACCTTCTATAGTAATTACAAAAAGCTACGAACCTCTTTGCGCCATCTGCGTCAGTAGGTTTTGGATAATTTTCGATTACTGTGTATTTGCTATCGTCTGGGAGTATTCCTTTAGCAGTACATTTGTGTCCTAGGTATGTTACCTCTGTTCTAAAAAAATAACATTTTTCTGGGTTCAACTTTAGATTGTGTTTTCGACAAAGGTCAAAAACATTTGTTAAGTTTGAAAGCATGTGTTTCTCAGAACAACCTAATACTACCAAATCGTCCATATACAAGAAAGCTTGTTCCGGTCTCAAACCACTGAAAGCTAACGTCATCATTCTCTGAAATGAGTTTGGTGCTATTTTCAGACCATATGGTAATCTAGTAAACCTGTATGAGCCATTAGTTGTCGAAAATGACGTAAGATCCCTAGAGTTGCGTTCTAGTTTGATCTGGTGAAATCCAGACATTAGGTCTAGGCAAGAAAAATACTTAGCTCTACCGAGTTGATCTAGAATATCGTCTATTCTTGGTAATGGAAATTTGTCTGCTACCAGCTTCTTATTTATTTGTCTATAGTCTATCACAAGTCTCCACCTTTTTTCGTCACTACCCGGAATAGATTTCTTTGGAACTAACAAAATTGGACTATTGTATTCGGAATGTGAGGGTTCAACTATACCATCTTCTATTAATTTCTTTACCTGCTTGTCAATTTCGTTTTTGTGTGTATGTGGTATACGATAATTCTTTACGTATACTGGTTGTTTATCCTTAACCCTTAACTTTTGTTCGTAAAAATTATTCGTTGTGATTGTTTCTGAATCCAAACCAAAGATGTCACCAAATTTTGAACAAAGATTATCCAAAGTGTTCATAAATCTTTCTGGGAAATTTTTTCTCAGAATTTGCAAAATTTTTGATTTTCTATGTTCTTCGGATGTAATATTCTCTATAATTTCATAATCATCCACATCTTCAGTTAAAATTTGTGGTTCTTTTAGTGCAACTGTATCAGTATTCGTGTTCAATATTCGAATAAATGCATTGTTCGCCTTAACAATAGTACTGGCTATAAATACACCCGGTCGGAGTTCCTGGTGGGGTATCAATACCTCTTTGTCAGTTGCCATTAGCTTAACTTGGCGTATCACTTCCGATCTTGCCGGTAGAGTTAAATATTCGTTGCATTTATTTGTAATTGGTATTTCTATCTGTTCTGTAATGTTCGCGGGGCGTAGGATGAGGTAATCAAAATCTGGATTGAAATCTAAAATACAATTGTATTTTCTAATGAAATCCATACCGATGATTCCATCGCAAGGTATGGGAAAATCATTGTTTACTATATGGAAAGTATGTGGGATCAAATACTTTTTGTACCTTACATCAAAGTGTGTAGTACCTATTGATTTTATTTTACCTTGTCCTATTCCACTTAAGGATGTTATTCTCTTAGTGTTTATTTCATCGTGACTAAAATGCGCTTGTTTAATTAGTGAAATATCTGCTCCTGTATCAACTAGTAAGTTGATTGTATTATTATTATGATCTATTTTGACTTGTATGAATATTCCTAAGTTAAGGTTAAGGTTATACAATTTGCTGTCTATTGTATTGATCCTAGGGGAACGTTTAAGTTTTCCGGACGGTCTTGTTCTGTATTAGTTATGGCTACATAATGTCCATGTCTGTTTTGTCTATTATTATCATTAGATCCATTATATCCACTTCGGTTTCCGCGATAATTTGAATTATTATTACCTCTGTGATTTCTGTTTCTATTATTATAATTCCGATTATTATTGTCATAATTTGCCCTATAGCCATCTCTACCTTGTGGTCTTCTCTTATTACCACGGTAGTGTCTATTATATCTATTACCGAAGTATAGGACAGAATTATGTTGTCCATTAGCTTCAGTACAGCTATTGACAAATTTTCCTATTGCATCATTCATGTTTGAAAATTGACCTGATTCCATAATCAGTTTTACTCTGTCAATATTGCAATTCTTTGTCATTGCCTTTACGGCAACTTGTGTTGAATATTTTGTTGCCAATTCACAGGGTAAACCATCAGTGATATACGCACTCTCCAATGATTTTGTCAGTAATTCAATTTCATTGCAATAGGTATTGGCAGTTTTACTATTCTGTCTGATATTCATAATTTTGGCCGTGAGGACCTCCACTGATTCACCCTTCACAGAACTAGTTAACCTTGTTATTACTTGTAATATTGTCGTTTCATTATTGATTAAATTTCTAGCGTTCCCTTTCAATTTTGTCTTTATTAAATTTATGGCCACCGCCTCATGGGTGCCTTTAAGTGAATCTACTAACGAAAGCGCGTCTAGGAATGATCTTAAGTTCTCCGGTTTCCCATCGAAATCAGGGATTAACTTAGTGGCTGTATTGAGAAATTCCACAACTGTTTGTGCCATATTGTCCTCTGGTATAATTGCGACTATACTTTCGATTTTATCTTCTTCTCTTTCCTGTGTATTATTTAGTTCTTTAATTTTATCTGCTTCTTCTTCTTGTGTATTATCTAATACGTCATGAATGGAAAAAGGAATTTTCACCTCTATTCCCTTTTTGGAAGCTACGTGTAAGGTTCTCTCTCTTATATCATCATAAAATGAATCTGCGGCTGCTTTGTGAGCAGTGTTCAGTTGGTCATAGTATATGATAAATAAAGTCTGTACTTTCCTTATTGACTGTTTTAATATTTTAATGTGTTTCGATACCGTTTCTTCTCCTGTTTCCCTATCTATATTAAGACACTTATATGACCTATCGAATGTATCTTTAATTAATCGTGCTTGTTGCACAATTTCTGGCCAATGCATTTGATTCTAAATACAAAGTTACACAATTTGATTTATTTTAATGTGTCTTTTTCTTTATTGCAATAATTAAAATTATTTCAATGTTACATATTCACATATTCATATTGTCTTGAAATTTAATATTTATATTTCTTCCTTTTTTTTTTTCTTTGAAATTTTCTATATTTTATCCAAATCGTTACCCCGACTTAAATATGTTTTTCGTATTGCCCTTTTATGCATAATATAGACTTTAATAAACAAATTTAACGAGCTTATTACTACTAATACTAACATTAAATTATATAGAGAGTCCAGATGTGGGGTGTGGTCTATAACCTCCACATTATTTATAACATTTGCCCTTGGGTCTTTAATCTTTGTTTGCTGTCCTCCCATTTTTGTTTTAATTTATTGTTTATTTAATATTTAATATAACATTTGTTTAGTTCATTTCAAGCATTACTTTAAATTTCATTTGACATTTTTTTTTTTTTTCATTTCCATTTTCAATATCAAAGTTTTTCATTTGTCATAAAATTTATTCATTTCGATCATTTGTTTAGATATCATTTGACATAAAAAATTTTTTTTTTTTTTTTTTGTTCAATTATCATTTAACATAAAATTTTCGCTTAATTCATTATAGTTTTGCTCTCATTATCATTTTTCCCGGGGGTGTTCAATTCTGATCTGATTACTGCAATTTCCTTCCACATTTCTGTTGTCCTTTGGTCATTATATGGAGGTGGTGTTGGTGATTTTAAAATGTCGAGGAGGTGTGCTAATCGCCGCCTGAGGCGAACCTTTCTCCCTCCGCGCCGGTGCTTGGGCTTCTCTGTTGGCGGTATTCTTATCAACCGCTCCTCTGTTTTGGCCGCTTGTCGTCTTCTGTAGTCCTCAATAGTCAGGCGTTTCGGACCCTCGATTGTCGTGGTGGTGGTTGTTGGCATGACTTCAAATATATCTCGGTTTAAGCATGTTCATTTCCCTTTCAGTCTTAATTCATTGAATATTTGTCGTTTGTATTGATCAGGCAGACAGGATTAGACTGGCATCTAAACAGGAATAGGTAGGATCGGAAGATTCCAGACTGGCAGAGGATCGCCATGTAAACAAGAATATATATATTTTTTGTTAAACGGCTAGGCTCTTAATAAAGCCGCCAGCCAGGATTCTTGTAGGCGACTCCGGGTAGCGCCAAACAAGTATAGAATAAAAGATTTTAATTATTTTTGCTGTGCCGACCGATCACGGCACAATGCTTGCTTTTTATTTAATAATTCTTATGTCTACATCGACTGCCTTTTATAGTTAAAATTACCTTAAAATGTATCAGCTTAAAATATATTCTTATACATTACTTTGCTTATTGGCTATGGGTTTAATCGTAGCATGAGTTTGTCAGTGTAAGTGAATATTGTTTCCCATTTGTCCACACTAAGCTTAAGCTTTGTGTCCGTCTCCTCCATAGGGAGAAATACGATAAGCCGAATGCATGGAGTCAGTCATTGCATAATATACAGAGTGTGAGAAAGATATGTTAGAGGCATTATCAAGGCTAAACACTTGCAATATGATATTCTTTTAGGCAACGAGTGAGGAAACTTAATGATGAGAAGTTCAAGTGACGAGTGAGGAAACTTAATGATGAGAATTTCACTTACACTACACTCATTATTCAATGCAGAATGCACAAAATTCACAACATCAGACTGCTCGAAAGTCAACGTAACTGTTGTTCTTGAAGCAATACTGCAACGAGTAAATGAATCTTTGGCAGATTTAATGAAGTTTAAGTTACTAAATATATTGGGATATTCTTCCAATCCTTCATTCCAGTTCATTGCTCGATCAATCTGCCGATAACCTAGCTCTGTTTGTTGAGGGACTGCTGCAGGCATCACAGCCGCAAGCACCATCCATTCATGTGGATCATGTTCGTTCTCAGGAACATCTACATCTTCTTCTTCAGTAACAGAAATTGGTGGCAATTCCCATATGTCAATTGGCATCGCTTCAAAACTTTCCTTCCACGTCTGATGTGTTTTCAGTTGACTCATATTTCTCCAAGGTATGTAACACAGAAGCTTTTGCTTGCAGAATATTTCGTCTGTTTCTTCGGACTTTCCAAAAGAAACTTTGGGTATTACTTGGACAACTCTTTCTGTTCGATAGCAACTGCCAGATGGTGAATAGTTCTTAGCGAATTGAATCAGCGTTAGGCTGCTGATCTTGCGTTTGTGCAGCGCACAATGTGCCCAAGAGGGATGAGTGGTTTCTCTTGCTCCCCCCCCCCCCCACCCCCCACCAACCCCTCTTTACCAATGGAAAAGAAGTCTTTATAAATCATTGTGCATCGACAGGTTTAGTTGTTGTTGTGGTTTTTGTTTTTATATTCATAATGATGATTACATTTTTATGATGATGAAGTTTGTGAAGTTATAATGAATTTTATAGGGTAAGGAGTGCTTCTACGGTTTATTTTTTTTTGCGCTATAACCACCTTTGTATCAATAAGAATTTATTGCAAAAAAAAAATTTTTAATCGCACATATGGTCAACCCGTGATGCTGTTACGAACATTTCACATATCAAGTCGTATTATAAGGCGTAAGCTACGCTCCAAAAAAATATTTCTCGGAAAAAACAGACGATGGTGGTAAGAATGATGTAGGGATGTTTAAAAATTCTAAATTTAGAAACATTGTTGAAATTTGAAATATAAGTCCAAACTTTTTATTGAATTATGGATTTCTTATTAATTTACAAAATCTTAAAGCTAAAAAGAAGTAAAGTCTAAATTCCTTTTTGATGTAAATAAAAATTACTCTAATAGGAAACAAAATGCGAGCGCATCTAAGCATGTATGAAGCGCTGTGAATAAAAAAAATTGTATGCGTGTATTTTTTCGTCTTTTCAAATCGCACAATGCTGCACACGTCTTGCTTGCTTGCTGTTTTCAATCCAACTAAAACAATTTTCGTTGCTTTGCTTGCTCTCATTTTCATATACGTATACGCACTTGTGAGAGGGCGGCTTCGTTTATTATTTTTTCACTGATCAAGCGGTTTTGATATTCTACGTCGGATGAAAAATTTATGACTGAATACATGAAACTAAAACGCAATACATCAGACAAAATAAGAAACACTTCATCTGAATTTTACACGCACCTTCAGGAATATTTATGACTCACTGACTGAGAGAATAATGCAAAAATACAGATACACACTTACAAGATAGACTCTGTCGTTGTCCGTCATTTATTCTCTTGTTCTCGAGAGAGCATAAACAGTATAACAAACACAGCTGTATTTGTATCACAAACATAATTATATATGTGGGTCGCAAACACATATATTTTAACATATTAATCATTGTGTCTCAAACATGTAATACTGAATAGCAAACACAATATATTTTGGACACAAGTATATTATATTTGTGACAATCTCCAAACACACATTATATTTGCACAGCACGGCTTTGTGCAAAAATTCGAACCATTTCAAATATATTTAGGGGTTGCTCAAAGGTTTTCTTTGTTTTGAACTTTAAGACATATAATGTAAACAAATTGTAGTAGTCAGTATTACATAAAAGCTACTTTAAACATTATAACATCGGGAACACTCCTTCTGTGAGCCTCTAGCACCTGAATTAATTTTTACATCTCTGTATCGTTCTTTGTAATAGATTCGTTGAATAGATTCGGCATGTGACTCTAATGATTAGAGCAACAGAACACTCTTCTGCATCGTTAACTACTCTCAAAGAATCAACAATGTTCTTGTCTTCTTGGAATTTCGGCGAGTCACTCCACGAATCCGGATCAATGTTGAGAAATTTCAGACCAATATAAAATGCATTCAGAGCACAGACAGATGAAGAATTCATCAGATTATGCAAGCTTTTGCTCTCTAACCGATAACAGCTATTCAGCTTGATTCCTCTTTCTGTCCAGTCTATTTTATGTAACTCGTTTCTCGGAAAATAAAGGAAGTGGAATCAGCTCTTAATTCATGCTTCTGAGACAACTCCATTCCCAGTTGAATACTATTTTATTTATTGGAATAGATGCAAGTCATTTACTGTAGCATCACTTGCTTTAGTACAAGAAAACGTAAATGAAGCACACGAACAAACAAAATTCGACGAGATTCTTCTCATCGTTGGCCGTTATCTTAAATTCTGCTCGAAAAAGATAATTCTTCAAGCAGTACATCACTTTTGCGATCTATGTGATATGTACAAGGAATCTTGAAATGTTACTGATCTGCTTTGGGTAACTCCCATAAAAGTCATAAACAAAGTGGCATCATCTCTCTGTAGTCATATCGAGGCATGAATTTTTCTCTTAAGGATAGAAACCCCTTGAGGAAGGTATGGTATGTTTAGGCGTTTATCGTCCAAGAGCTTGAAGTTGTGATGATTGATTTTTGCCAAACCTTGCTGAAATCGTTGAAAAATTGAAATATTAGGACCTTTGGATGATCCATCCAACACTGAAAACACATTTCCAACAATCGGCTCGTAAATGTGATGCCTTCAAGCAAAATTAATAAGTTCCTGCACATCTGTTTCTCAAGACGAACACATGCTCCATTTGTAGCTCCTGCATTTGCAGTAGTTGTATCGACACATTCCAATTGTATCGACACATTCCAATAATATCTTCCACAATTTCAAATGGGACAAGTAGCTGGAATGTTGCTTTTGCATGTGCGTCTCCTGTTCCTAACGATATTTTGGAAAGTTCAAGTAGGTATTCGAGATGAGAGCCCATGGCACTACATCAGCATCTACAGCCGATCAATATTTGGTTTCGGGTCCTGTTTTTTTGTACTACCTTTCATCAGTTTACGTTTCCAATGAACCAATAGGGGTGGCTTTTCCATAGTAAGGAAACCTTCTCTCACAGACATGTCAATATATAATCGATGAGCTGCTCGCTTTCTTTGTCCAGTTGAACGAGATAACAAACTATCATCCAGATGTTGCCCAGCAGCTTTCGCAACTGCTGCAGCCAAGATGGTGAACTTAGTATCAGAAAGATTTTAACGATTCTGTATTTATGACACGTCAGGAGAAGCAATCAGGGTATGGAGAATTCGTGATCTGTGTGGAGGGCTATCTCCAGGTGACGTGGAAAATTTGTTCAGTTGCTTCCGATAATACGTTATTTCAATTTCATAGCTTCCATACATTTTTTCATATCCATAATTGTCTTTGTCAACATCTTCGTTGAGATATTCCAGTGCACTAACTGTAGGAGTAATAGCTGTATTTCTTACCTCTTCACGTCGTTGACTTTCTTCTTCCGCTTGTTTCCGCTTCAGGACTCGTAGTTCACGTATTGCCAATTCCGTGTCCACGCCAGCCATCTTCATCTTTCTACTTCTTCGCTGATCGTTCAGAAACACTTCATTTTCTTCAGTTCTGGTTACGTTTTCAGCTTCCTGATGTGCTATATCGAAGAGCAGTTCAATTTTCTTAGCGTGGCTGCAATTGCGACAACCCTAAGGTGCTTGCACTTGGAATTTTCCTGCTAAAAAGTGTTCTTTGGGTCATACCTAAGACGGGAAATTGTTTTTTGAAATCGGTTAGCGGGCTGTTGCGGAATAACCGGACAATCAAGATCGTAAAAATTTAAAATTAAAAGAAATTCTGAAAATTCGAAAATCCAGCTGTGTGCATGCCAAGGTGTGTAGGTGTACTTTTATACAAAAATATGTGTTTAAGTATCAACAAAGCACGGAGTGGCTCATACGCATCAACGAAAACTTTACAACTTGTTATCGAACCTCAGTGGCTTATTTTCAAACTAATTCTAGCTTTACAACTAATAACTGTTCTACCTGTAAACGAAGTACGTATCGACTCGTGAGTCAAAACACCAGTGGTCAATTGCAGAAAGTCCATTTACCAAATTATTAAAAATTTGAGAGAATAATTTTTGCGACCAGATACAATGAGAACAAAATCTGCCAGTGCTATTTATGTGAGCTTGCAAAAAAAAGCTTAAATGCAGACCTTTTGACCAAAAGCCAAAGTTGTAAAGCCAACAAGAAAGTTTCTGCCAAGCAATGTGCAGTTAATCGCAACACTTGTAAAAGACGTTGTAGCAACAACTGCTCAGGATGAAGAAGACTCTAACCAGGTATCTCTTACTCAGTTATGGGGTGGCCAGCCAATGAAAGTATGTGTCAATCCAGTTCCTAGTGACAATAAAAAGGCGTTAGGTCGATCGGCTATATCGGCCGACGATTTTTCAAAAATCAAAACGAGGTTTAATTTGAGATTAAGAACCACCTTGGGGATAGCCAGTTCACTAAGAGTCGCGATTAACAACCGGGGAATTATTAAATCTGGATTAAAAAATGTTTTACTGTTGACAAATCGAGACTTGGATGAATCCTTCAGCGTCGTAAATGTAAATTTCGTGGAAACGAAATCTAGAGTTAGCGTTCCGACAGATATTCCCGTTGCATATTGCAACAATTTTGGAACTTTCATTGACCACATAAAACAACAGCATGGAATTCATAATCTGAAATTTGGGATCGACTGCGGTGGAGTGGTCTTAAAAGTGTGTTTGACAATCCAAGCGTTTGAAGATCTTGCACATTCAGATAACAGCTGAAAGCCAAAACGCCAGATATATGAAGATGGAATCTGTGCTATAGTTTTCAAAGCCTCGGGCGTTAAAAATTTTTTGTTCTTGCAATTGCTAAAATTATATAAATGTCAGCGAACTTTGGAGAATGCTTAAAATAAATAAATTTTCAGGTGTAATAGGGACCGATTTCAAACTCGCTAGTATTCTGTTAGGCATTACGACTCATTCATCTGCACACCCGTGTACTTGGTGTCTCTGCGAAAAAATTAATCTAGAAAACTGTGGTCCAGAACGCACGATAGGAAACTCGCAAAATTATTATGAAGATTGGACATAAGCTGGATCAAGCACAAAAAATGCAAAAAATTATATGAATTCCGTTGAATCCTCCAATTATAAGTGGAGATGAAAATACGACGGTCTTGGAAATCCTTCCACCTCCAGAACTGCGTTTAATGATTGGTGTTGTTAATAAGAGCAGAAATCGCTGTGATGCTACTTATATAGTGAACAAGCAATGGATTCTGTTCATATTGACTGCAATGCCATTTGGACAAAATATCGTGTATCAGAATGTCACTCTATTAACAGCCGTGGTAGAATATAATAGTCTGCAGTACCCTTTCAACAGAAATAATTGGCTTAAAAATTCGACAAAATCTGATCAACTTATTCAAATATTAGAAATTGTCCAATAAACAGGCATTTGTCAATTATTTTTGGTTACTAAATGACGATTAGGAGCGATTTAAAAAATAAAAATTCATGTACACGCGTACTTACGTGCGCAACTCGGCATGCACACAGCTGGATTTTCGAATTTTCAGAATTTGCTTTAATTTGAAATTTTTACCATCTTCTTACAGATTTCAAAAAACAATTTCCCGTCTTACGATGCGTTAAAACGGGACAGTTTGAGATAAGATAGTTGACAATATGTATTAGTTGTCACAAAGAGAAAACTTGTTTGTGTGACGTACGCGTCCAGCCAGTTATAAAGACAGTACAGTTTTAAGCAACCGCCAACAGTGTCGTTTTGTTAAATTTCGTGCTCTGCTTTTTTATTTCTTCGCTCTTTTGCCATTGTGTTTTGTCTTACTTCTCCAAATTATAATGGAACTGATGTACTCTGCAAAATTAAACATGTGTTCATGTTTCTATATTTGTTTTGTCAAACAATATTTCAATAAAAATTAGCAAAATTTTCAAATACAAATATAAATATTTCCCAATTTGTAAAGTCGTTTGCGATGTTTTTGCTTTTTTCTCAAATTACTACGAAACGTCACCGATATGGCTGATGGCTGAACTAGTAAAGGTTGACGCAGTAGGATTTACTGTAATTGTGTGAACCAACAACAGGCATTTAACTTTTGTTTCATGACTCTAATCGTCAAATTCAAAACAGATCCATACACAGTAAACAAAAAAGTACAACACCCAAAATACACAGAATTTAACAGACGGAGTCATAAGAAAGTAAAATCAGTTGTTAGTTCTATTGTGCCAACCTTTACTAGTTCAGCCATGATCGGGCCGCTTATGTCAACTCTCTTGACGAAGTTACTGTCGTTGAAAAACCAGAGACAGCGGCGAGGCAAGTGAGAGAAATGTAAGTGTGGTAGTAAAAATGTGTGAATGTATTACTACTGTCGGAGCAAAACTGTCCCGTGTAAACGCCAGGTTAGTTTTAGTCCCTTAGCGGCCGTTGAAGATTCGATTCCTAGTACATTTTCGAAAAAACAAAATTGTTTGGACAATACATTATGCTATAGTTATGACTCTAAATAAACAAATAGTATGCGAGTATAATAAACTATGCTTTGTACACTGATCCAAATTCGGGTTCTCTAATACATTTAGTTAATAATATACATAGTTTTTTTGCAAATTAACATGTACGGAAAAATGTTTGAATAAACCGAAAACTTTTATATCTAATATGATAAAATATGGTCGTGGGATAAAACTGTATGAATTTCACACAACTTATTCAGTGAGCCACCAATATTTGTTAATATTACGTGGTAAGTGTTATGGTGAACATATATAGAAAAAACTATTTTCAAAATTTTGACAGATCATTTATCCACAACGTCATTTTGAAATGTTTATCATGCATATTTTGTCTTCCACATTTTGCTGTATTGTACATAAATATTTCATTATTAACAAAACCCTAAAAACAGTCAATTAAAAAATTGGCAATTTTAAATTTTGATAGAGATTATCTTAATAACGCCAAAAGATATTCGGCAACACTTAGCGTATTTTTTCTTTGCCTTGCATGGTAGATTCTGAAAAGTAAAAAAGCTTTGAAATCGGCCTATAACTGCAGAAGTACCAGGCTTTGGAAGTGGCAACATCGACGAGGTGGTCAACTTTGACACCCTGTAGCAGCAACTGTGTTGACGTAGGGTGCCTCTAAATGCAATATTCCGACTCCTTATCTACAAATGTCTAGTACGTTCCAAAATGTTGAGAATAATTGTTTAAAAGTTGTGCCAGTAAAAAAAAATGGTTCACCGTTACACCCCATGACGGGATTAGGGAGAGTGTCTCACAACCAGTGAGCTGTGCGCGTTCTAGATTTACACTCACTGAAGGGACCTGCAGTTTTACACCGACTTCGAACGGTGTTTTGAGAAGCTTTTTCATGTCTGAATGCTCGATAGTGTCGCCGTCACTAAGCGATGTAATCGCCGTCGAAAGAAATTTAAGGTAGTCAGAGCAGGGATCTAAGCCACGTTCTCTCATGCACAAGAGCCGCGTATACTACCATTGCACCACAGACGGCCATTTTACTACGTGATATCGATTTTCGATCTGCCCCACTGTTCTTTGCAAGTACAAATCAGTATCTTCGATTCTGCTGGTTCTTTGAACATTTAATTTCTATTTCCAAAAGAAGAAACAATCCTCGTAAAAGTGTGAGGAATAGAGTTTTCAATTCAAAGTTTGAAATCTTTGCTTAAGTAAAGTCTTACCTTCAGTAGGATTCGAAAATATACTTGCAAACTGCATTTTTTGTATTTTTTTATAAGTTATTTTTCAACTTCTTTGAACACAATGAATATTGTAGTTACGTTCTTTTGCATTTTAGCTGACGATATGTAAGTTTATTGAAAAAATTCGCGAATAGATGTTTGGTTCTTGCGTTCAGAAATTGACGATTGACGTAGACTTCGCAATGCTAGTATGCCAGTATAATCAGAAGTGCTAAACTCAGCTCAAGCGATAGCCTTGTCGAAGCTGCCAATAGATTCAGCAGCTTTGACAGGATTTGTGGTCGGTATTTCTACAATATTCTCGGCATTTTTCTTAGAATGAATCGGTTCGTTGGCTTTGATTTCATTCCATTTTTCAACATCGATAACAGTATAGGTTCCCTAAAATAAATACTTACTACCTTATCCGGTCTCGGACAACCCCGTGGGGTCAGGGACCTTACACCACGAAGATAACATATTTCGCCAACCAGTTCGATCTTTTGCCTTATCTCTCCAGTTGGCACTACAAAGTGTACGCAGGGATTCGTCAACCTGATTCTTCCAGCGGAGTCTTGGTCTTCCTATTTTTCGTCTTCCTTCGAGTTCGGTTTCGAAAACACTTCGTGCTGGTTCGTCTTCATCTATTCAACTGACATGGCCTATCCAGCGCAATCGCGTTATTTTGATCAGCTTAACTATGTCAATGTCGGGATATAACTCATACAGCTCATGGTTCATGCGTCGCCCATACTCGCCATGGTGCACTATAGGGCCATACTTTTTTCGGAGTATTTTTCTCTCGCAGACTCCTACAGATGTTTTGTGTGCTTGCGATCAGACCCAGGATTCTGCGCCATTAAGCAAGACCGGTTGAATGAGAGTCTGGTACAGCTGGACTTTTGTTACTCGAGAGAGGACTTGATCTCTAAAGTGCTTGTTTAGCCCAAAATAACATATATTCGCAAGCACAATTCTCTGGTTCATCTCAAGGCTGACGTTGTTGTTTTTGTTCACGGCAGATCCGAGGTATATAAATTCGTCTACACCTCGAAATTATAACGGTTATCAACGTTCACGCTATGGTCTAATCGCGTGGAGGCCCTGCTCGCTGAAACCATTAATTTTGTCCTGTCCTTCTCAATTCTGGAAAACACCGCAGTAGCTTCTCTAATTGTGCGCCCAATGATATCTATATTGTCAGCATACGCCAGCAGCATGTGACTTTTGCTGGTGGTGGTTTTATTCATGTTGACTGCAGCTTTTCTCATAATGATTTCCATTAAGATGTTAAAGAGATCGCACGATAGGGGATCGCCTTGCCTGAGGCCTCGCTTAGTTTCGAAAGGTTCGGTAAGATCCTTACCAACTTTCACCGCGGATTTGGTGTTCGTCAAGGTTATCCTGCATAGGCGTATGAGTTTTGCAGGAATACCAAGTTCAGACATTGCTTCATAGAGTTTTTCCCGTATCGGACTATCGAAGGCCACCTTATAATCGATAAATAGATGATAGGTGTCGATTTCTTTTTCTTGTGTCTTCTCCAGGATTTGGCGTAGCGTGAAAATCTGGTCAGCTGTCGATTTTCCAGGCCTAAAGCCACACTGGTATGGTGCAATCAGGTCAGCGATAATTGGGTTTAGTCTTTCGCACATTATACTTGATAGAACCTTATATGCTATGGATAAAAGGCTTATGCCACGGTAGTTGGCACAGATACTCGGGTCACCTTTTTTAAATATGGGACATAGTACACTGAGACTCCAATCGCCGGGCATGCATTCATCTAACCAAATTCTGCTAATGAGCTGATGCATGCACCTTATCAGCTCATCGCCGCAAGCCTTAAACAGCTCTGCCGGTACTCCATCGGCTCCTGCGGCTTTGTTGTTCTTACGCCGGGGAATAGCTGCTCTGACCTCGTCTTGGTTAGGAAGGGGGCAATAGACCACGTCGTCCATATAGTGATAGATTGTCCCATCGCCATTGGATACCTCAGGTACTAGTAGCGCGGAGAAATGCTCTCTTCATATTCCCAACATGATCTGCACATCTGCGACGAGATTTCCATCCTTGTCTTTACAGAAGGGGGCCCTGAACCATGTCCATTAGTTCCCTTTTTAACTTTTTGGTAGAATTTCCGGGCTTCGTTCTTCCTTATGTATGTCTCAATTTTCTCACTCTCGCGATTTCTCCAATGCCATTTCTTACGCCTAAAGAGACGGTTTACCTCCTTTCTTTTCTCCCTATACCGCTCAATTGCAGCTCGCGTTGCAATTGACTGAAGCATTACCATACGTGCAGCGTTCTTTTCGTCATTTGCAATGCGACACTCCTCATCGTACCACGGTTTATTGCGAAGCGGTTTTTCGAAACTATGTACGGTTGTTGCGGCAGTTCGTATAGAGTCGGGTATGGGTTTCCACTGCGCATGAGGATCGTCATCGGGAGGGGGTGGGTTCTAGGCTAAAAGTTGCGAGAGCTTCCTTGAGTAGGTTGTGGCTACCTCTGGTAATTGCAGCTTTCCGATGTCCAGCTTCCTCTACAGCTGGTTTCGTACGATTTTCGCCCCACTTGCGAACCTTTTTTGCTACCAGGTAGTGATCAGAATCTATGTTAGTTCCTCTGATCACTCGTAGGTCCATTATATTGGATGAGTGCCTTCCATCAATTACCACGTGATCAATTTGGTTCTTAGTTCTTTGATCAGGGGATACCCAAGTAGCCTTGTGACGTATCCTTGTGAACTAATAAATAAAGTATGTAACAACTTAATGAACAGGTAGACGAAGACAAAGGAATATTTTTTGTCGAACAAACACAAAGGAACATCATCAGCTCCATCATCGTTTCCTTTTGTCTCTGGATGCAATCTAATAAATGCAAGAAAAGTTAAGTTAAGTTTTCGGGAAGCATCTTCCAAAACAAACCTGTCTCGTCTGCGTTATAAATTTGCAAGTTATCAACTCATAAAGATGTTGCTAAGCTTATGCTTAAGTGGTTCAATTGCTTTGGTATCCGATGACAGTTTTTCGCCGGTTACTTGTAACAGACGAATTCCGAAACGCGATTTAAATCCAGACAACCAACTGAAGCTGGCATGAAAGCTATCGTCTGTTTCCTTAATGTCAGCGTGCAACTTTATTGCATTTTCCTTCAACATTTCCCCACTGACTGGACAGATTTTTTCTTTGTTCTATAAATATAATACCTTCTCCATGCGCGGATACTCGCCTTTTCTAAGAGTCTTTCTCTTAGATGCTCCAATTATCTGGTGTGGTATAATATTACGCCTCTTTTTGTTTATTCCCGATATTGTCGATTCAGTTACTCCACATATATTTGATGAAACACTAACGCTCTTTCCGATTTTATCCACAATTTCAGAATTTTCCTTTAACGAGAGGAATTTCCTCAAAGACATGATCGCATTATCAATTTAGTAGCATTCACTAAGTTCTAAAAGCACATAAAATATCACGCTCTCGACAAAAAAACAAAAACATACTCTTAAGCTAACATCAAGTAAGAATCGCATTTGTAGCAGTCAACAGCAGCAGTACAATTCAGAGGAATACCCGCTTTAATTCGTGTTTCTTTTGTGTCGGTTTTTGTTACTTTCTGCTAGAAGTTGTTTCCGAAATATTGTTTACTAATTGGAGACTGTCGGTTGGACACTATCTAGAGTACTCCATGAAAAGGTTTTTGGTGTTCACTATATCGAGGTGTTCACTATATCTGGCATTCACTATATCCAGGCACGACTGTATGTTCTAAAATTAAACGAATCTAGGATTTACTAAAAACTGGAAACTTAACCCTTGCGCCACCCCTTGAAAACGCCTGTGCTTATCAACTCTTACGATCAAAACGCACTTTTTCCTATTTCCCTGCTTGCATATGCTCTGTCATCATTGTCATTGACTTTTATAATGTGCATCACCTAAGTGTTCCGCTTTGGTAGTGTACCGCTTTGGTAGTTTTCCATCGGAATATTTTGAGTACTACGGACAATCATTGTTTGGCTTCTATTTCCCTCCATTCATCACTGTTAACCATAGTATCTGCCAATTTTTAAAAATACCCATACTTAAGGAGATACTATAATCAACATGCAATTTTATTAGACTATTAAGTGTAAAATTTGTAGAACACATTTAATGAATATTATATCGGATTACAAATTTCACTTTACCTTTATATTCTTCCGCAAGGCCAATATCAGATGTTGCTTGAGTAATATTGAATTCATGAATGCCCATATAACTTATACGCCACCTTGTTTTGTTGTTCTACCCCGGAGAATAAGTACTCATTACCATCAACACTTTAAACTCATTACTTCTCAATACTTGTGAAAACTTTTATTAACTCTTATTAAGTTTAACCATTAGTAGTAGAATTATACCATTTCCAGCAGTGGCAGAAGTGGGCATTTTAAAAAGTGCTAGCGTAATACCTTTAGCGAGGCTTTGGAAGTTTTACAAGTTGTTCTTTCCTTTTGCATCCATGTTTTGAACTTGGCTCTCAACAATCATCAACACCTCATTTTTTGAGTGATTAACACCTGCTACAGCTACTTAAATTATCAACAACTTACAAACAGCCAACATCAGGTGGAAGTAACCCTTTTCGGGTGACTTCGAATCAGTTTTTGAAAACAAATTAACACTTTCGCAAAATAAACAAAAAAATGGTAAAAGTTTACTTAATCTTAACTACTTTGCACACGACACAGAAACGTCATAAAATGCTCGACATTCCCCTTCCTTTTTGGGCCAAGTCCGTAAAAACTTTCCCAAAAAAAAGGACACTCAACGAAAGGATATTGTGCTGAAAATAAACTGCTGCTCTGGACATTTGATGGCTGCGCTAAAGGTGAAAAGCTGTGATAGTGCGTGTGTTGGAGTGAAGGGTGTGTCTGTCTCTTTGCTAAAGGAGTGTAAGAGTTTGTGTATGAGTGCGATAATGTAATGATTAATTTTTAATTTTTATTAACTAAAACCTTTTAACAACTTTAACTTGCTAATATAGGAATTTATTTCAGTTGGTATTTGATCATTAACATGTAGATTTTATTGAAATGTGAATTTAAGAAGATACAATCGACGCACCATGGCTTCATAATTTAATGAAAATGAGATGTCATAAAATTGAAAGCTAATTATGGACTTGACTTTAATGAATCGAGTTAAGCAGTACAATATTTAATTTAGGGCCTCAATTAAATAAATCCCAGGACTGGGTGTACTCCATCACAATGTTTGGAATATCCACAGCCGACTACTGAATCAGAGTTCTCGTATAAATTTCTGAGTCAAACCGTAGGAATACTGTGGGTATGCCAGTCTTTAACAAGGCATTTCCAGATATAAATAATAATATTACAGCCGAAATTGGAAAACTCGGCGACCGGTCGAGGAATCTCAGTCAGTATCTACTGCAAAGTGCTATAACGTAATAAGAGGACAATTAATTCACTGTCTGTTTTTATGAAACGACTTTCAACCAACGAACGATGCGGCCAACATTAAAACCATAATCATACTAAAAATGTAGGCCAAATGAATCATTTATACTCATGCTCCTGTAATAGATTTCTTAGGGGAGAACCCCATTTGACCCATAAAATCCCATTTATTTTCGTTTTAGTTTTGACCGATTCGTTCGTTTGTTTAAATTCGACTTATGAAATAGGGCGTAAATATTTTGTGCGCCGAATGAGATCATTGAGCAAACCAAAAACCTAATGCTCTAAAATTTCAAACCCAATTACCTATACTCGTACCACTAGGCTCCTTGGCATATCTTGTACCTCTGTTTATCATTCGGTCTTTCTAACATAGCGTTTTCAAATTTAAAATTCGAGCTGTTGGCCCTGTTTGTAAAGGGTGTCTCAGTAAGAATGCACTTTTTAAATTTTGTGTTATTTTTTGTGTGCAAGTGTCAACTCTGCCATTTTCGAGCTGTCACATACATACGTTTATTACGATTATTAAAAATGGAGCGCTTTAGGAAAGAACTACGCGTTACAATTGTGAAAACGTATTACAAAAATTTTGAAAGTTATGCTGAGACAGTTCGAAAACCTGATTTGTCAACCATACGAAGAGTGGTCAAAAAATGTTAGGAAACTAGGTCGGTGGGTCAACGCACCGGTCTGTCTATTGAAAACATTGCTGCTGTAAACGGGTGTGCCACCAAAAACCCGAAAACATCAATTCGGCATCCATCTCAACAACTTCAAATTCCACGAAGCACAAAAGACCTCCACCTACATGCGTACAACATTCAGCTTACTCAGGAGCTCAAACCAGCAGACTAAGGAAAGCGCCGGCAATTCGTTTAATGGGTAATGGAGCAAACTGAAGTCAATGGCAATTTTTCAAAAATAAAGTCATATTCTCCGATGAAGTGCATTTGCATCTGAAGGGCTTCGTGAATACACAAAATTTTCGAATTTGGGGCTCAGATAATCCTGATGGATTTTGGTCCAGCTCCGTGATTGAGCATTAATTTTTGAAGATTAGGCCGAAATTGCAGTGACTGTGAACGACATTCGTTGCAGGAACATGATAACGGAGTTATTGTGGCCTCATGTGGTTTCAGAAAGACGGCGCCACCTGGTACACCGCACATCAAACAATCAATATGTTGCAGCAACGGTTTCCACAACAAATTATCTTAAGAAATTTTGACATCAAATGGCCACCAAGATCATTCGATTTAAGGCAGTGCGATTTCTTTCTTTGGTGTTTTGTGAAATCTCGGGTTTACGTGAATCAATCAGAAACAATTCCTGAGCGAAAATCCGAGATCCAACGCGTCATCGGTGAGATACAGCCACATCTCTGCGAAAAAATCATGGAAAATTTCATGAAAAGAATAATGGCCTGTCAGCAGAACCGTAGTGGGCAATTGACGAATATTTTATTCCATACTTAATCGGAACACGTCCCAAAAAACCAATAAAAAACTCATAACTTTCTTCAACTATAGTACGTGTTTTTATTTTAAAATGAAAAAGAGCGTTCTTACTGAGACACCCTTTATATGTTGATGTATTAAAAGTGAACAGTAAGTATTGTAAAGTTATACAAATGTTACAATTCTGCACTCAGGTTTTATGTCAATTTATTTGTTTTCTAATTCAATATTTTGTCTAGTAGCCGTTAGCACTTTTCGGTGGTTACATAAGTATATGGCGGGGTATGCTCTTGCAAAATTTTAATGTTATTTCCGTTGGAAAATTACGCCTTTTGGAGCTTGTACTGGTCGTGCTGAGATTTTATGTAACTCCAAAAGTTTTCGATCGAGTTTACGCGAGGTGTCGGCGATAGCCATTTCATAGTTGTAAATTGTTGAATATTGATCCAGTTTTTAATGATTTTGGCCGCATATTTTAGGTCGTTATCATGCTGAAAAATCAGTTTTTTCAATAGCACCACTCGAGTTTTCTATAGAAGTTTCTAAATGACTTTGTAGAATTGAAAGATATTGTTATTTTTTGATAATAAATTCAATGTTAACCACAGAACGTTTTTCATTCTTCGGAATACGTCTCCATACCCTTAAGTATCCACCACCATGTTTCATGGTTTGTGTTGCTGCATTCAGGGTAGTGGTATTGGGATCTTTGGTCTAGCACCAAAAACGGCCATCGGACTAAAGTTGATTAATTTTAGTCTTATCAGGCTAGTGTATTCGAAAATCTTGTTTTCAAAAAAGTCGATTTTCGTTTCCTTTGAATATATCAAGTTTGGCGAAACCGGGTTGCGGTTAAGATAGGTGAAAAGAACGGTTCGGTATCCGGTTTCGGTTTTTATGTCGAAATGGAATACTATCCGTTTTATAACATTCAGTTATTTTTAGTTGAGTCTTTTTGATATTTGCGACTGATTTTACTCTAATAACACGAATATAAGGCCACTGTGGCTCCTCTGAAACAATTCACACTATGGACTTGAGATTAAGCTTTCTGTCCAGAATCACACCTAGATATCTTGCATTATCCTTTAGGCAAATGCCTCCACCACATTAAGACAATAGCTTCTGTTTCTTGGTAAAGAGTACGAGCTCGGTTTTCTCCGGATTGACAGCCAGTTCAATCTCCGTGGCCAACCAAGGCAGTCTTCTGATCAAGTCCTGGAGCATATTTCTGCATATGAAAAGGCATTTACCTTACATAGCAATTTCCAGGTGGTTAGTAAATGCTACGACTGTGCAATTTAATGCCTCCAACTCTACCAAATCACTATTCAGTGCCAAATTCCAGAAATTAGAGATAAGACTTCCGATTGGGGTGCCCCTTTATTAATACTTCGAGTAAAAATAGTGTGACACAGGGACGAGTTTATGTGCATTCGCGTAAGCAATTCATGTAACAAATTAATGATCCCTTGGTCATCCCAAAGTCTCGATATTGCTGATTTTATCGATCCTGGAAAGACGTTATTGAAGGCACCTTCTATATCGACAAGTGCGACTAGAGTGTGTTCCTTCAGGTAAATAGATTTTTCTACGAAACTCACTAAAGAGTGCAGAGTTGTTTCCACAGATTTTCCCTTATTGTAGGAGTGTTGGCATGTGGACAGCTGAGAAGTACCTACCATCGTTTGCTGAGTTAACCATTTTCTTCAGTGCATTCAGAAGAAAAGATGAGAGTCTGATTGGTCTATAGACATTTGGACTAATATGCGATAAATTCTCCGCTTTCAGAATTTAGATTCTCTCCATGTAAAGAAAATATAGGATAGCTTGATGCAGCTCATATAAAGTTTCAGAAGCCCGGTGATTTACAGGTTTTTAAATTTACTATTGTCCTGTATAGTGTTTCTTTTGTCAAGATATTTAACGCAACATGCGAGATGACGTTGTTATTCGGTGAGTCCGACCTTATGTCTTCGGACCAGTTTCCAGGAAAAGTTATGTTAAGCAGGAGGTCTACCCATTCAACACTTAATGTCGTCCATCGCCCGGTTTGTTCCTTCAGATATTCTCGAATTATCGGAGTCGTTGAGAGGACTTTGCGCTGTTTGGAAGTCTCAGATGCGTTTTTAAGGGCTTCGCAGAAATGTTTCCAAGACCTCCTTCTCTTTGAAGATCTTAACTCTTTCTTTTATTATTTACATCTAATTTTGTACACATTCCATTCTGACTCCGTCCTTAAAGACTTTACCAAATTATAAAGCTTTCTGCAAGACTCTCTCAGGATTTGCAGATCTTTGTTCGACCATGGAGGTTTCTCTTCTCCAAGTAGGAACCGGTGGGGCTTGCGAATTCAAGTGATCTGTTAGAATCTAATTGGTAAGATTGTCAACCTCACCGGTATTTGGTGGTTCGGAGAGAGGAATGTTATTTATAATACCGTTCAAAATTTGTACTTGGTCCAGTTTATTTTACGAACATTTTTGATGGTAGGAAAATGAATGTTCACCTAACGCCTCACATCTTTTGATCAACTAAAAGCAGTCCTGTAATGCAAAGGTGGTATCAAGGATATCTTCGCTATCTATAGTAATGGGGGTTTGCTTATTGCCCTGGCTTTGCACATATAGGTTAGTGGACCAAACATTATCTAATTGTGTCTCTTCGTCTTAATTTTTATTTGTGCTTCATCAAATTGTGTGGTGCACATTGATGTCCGCACAAAGAATGAGACCCATTTTATATTTCTCGGCCTCATAGATTAGATTCCTCATCAGAATCGACGGCCGTGGTCTAGTATCTTCAAAGGGCAAATAGGCTGACGCTAACCAGTTGTGGCCATTATTCAACTTATCTACTATCTTAGTTAACCTGTACAAATAGGCAAAATCTTCGTTGATTACATTTTCCTTTCAATGATTTCTAATGTTATTACGATTGTGGATACTGTATATTGTATAGCAGATTTATGCTAACATACTACTTGTGTTGTCATTAGTTCCGAAACTTATATCTAACTCGGATTTGACAGACAATCGACGAAATAATTCGTTGGCAAAGTCTTTTCTAACTCGCTGATGGGTACAGCAACCATAGTGAACAATTGAACAGGCATTAGGTTTGATATTCGGTGGTGTAATGCCAGTTGCGTAAAAGATATTTAAAAACGGAACACCGGTTAATAAATTTGAAGTAACCGGTGAAACTGGTTCTCCGAAAATAGCTAATTTCACAAAAACCGAAGCCGAACCGAAGCAACCTTCCTTGAAAGCTTGTAGTATGAATTTCTCATATATAGGGTTTTTCAACAGAGACGCTACAAAAGTAAATCGATAGGGACAGCAAACGACGCCATATTTTTTCCCGCTCTTTTGACATTTCTCTTCAGAAAGGTTTGCCATTTCATCATGGAAAGATATACGAGCCAACAACGAGTCAAAATTATTAAAATTTACTACCGAAATTTGGAGTCAGTGACCTCAACTTTAAGAGCGCTGCGTCCAATTTATGGTCGTCATAATCGTCCTATCAGATCAACAATTGAGCGTCTAGTGGAAAAATTTGAATCCACAGGCACAGTACAAAATGTTCCCGTGCCAGTGAGACAAAGAAGTGCCCGTAGTGTCGAGAATATTGCTGCCGCTATGGCTTCAGTTCAAGAAAGCCCAAATGTGTCTCTCGCACGTCGTTCTCAAGCGTTGGGCATTTCTGTGACGTCGTTGTGGCGATTTTGTGAAAAGATCTTGGCCTACATCCTTACAAGATCAAGTTGACGCAAAAACTGAAGCCGCTTGACCACCATAAGCGTCGTATGTTCGTGAATTGGGCTGAGCAACAACTTGAAAATGATTCGGATTTTCATCGGAAAATCATCTCCAGCGATGAGGCTCATTTCTGGCTGAATGGCTTCGTCAATAAGCAAAATATGCGTTATTGGTCAGACAGCAATCCACACGTAATACATGAGTCATCATTGCATCCCGAAAATACATCCCGAATTACGGTTTGGTGCGGTTTATGGGCCGGCGGCGTCATTGGGCCGTACTTCTTCCGTGATGATCAAGACCGGCACATTACTGTGAATGCGAATCGCTACCGTTCAATGATAACCAAATTTTTTTGGCCCCAATTGGATAATATGGACTTGGACGACATGTGGTTCGAACAGGACGGCGCCACAAGCCACACAGCGAATGCCACAATCAATTTATTGGAAACCAAGTTTAGTGAACGTGTTATCTCACGAAATGGCGCAGTCGATTGGCCGCCTCGGTCGTGCGAGTTGACGTCGTTAGATTATTTCGTGTGGGGCTACGTCAAGTCTATGGTCTATGCCAATAAGCCAGCGACGATTCATGAACTTCGTGCGAATATCGAACGTGAAATTGCAGCAGTATCGGCCGATTTATGCTTGAAAACCGTCGAAAATTGGGTTCAGCGTCTGGACTTCTGCAAGCGTGCCCATTGGTGGCCATGCAAAAGAAATCGAGTTCCATACATAATGGCATCGAACGTACTTTCACAGGAATAAAGAATTTCATTGGTATCTCGGGGTTGTTTTATTTCAAAAAACTTTTGTAGCGCTCTTATTGAAAAACCCATAAGAATTGTATATTATTCTTCTCTGCAGCCTTAACACCCAGTCTTTTGAGACGTCGACGAGCAGCCCAATCACTGGCGTGAATATTTAAGGATAATCGTGCCGCAGCTGGGATAATTGTATTGTCAATTCTGACTAATGTTGCCAAGTGACGTTAAGTGCAGTCGTCAATCTTTCTGGGGCGTCCGTCCAGGAGCACTTGAAGTTTTAAAATTTTTCTTCCGTTTTATTCCCTGGAGCGTCATATAACTTGCAACTTTTTTGCAACGTTCCGAACAGAATTATTATTTGTTAATAATTCTATGATTTCAAGTACTTTAGATGCTTCCATTTTTGAACAGCACAATACGGTGCAATTGGAAACAATAACAGTAAATTTGTGATCTACGTGACGGTTACATTTGAGTTTATGGATCTTTAAATATTTGAAGAGAGAGGAGGGTGCCGTATTGTAACAATGGAGAGAGTGCGTAATTGTAACATTGGGGTTTGTTTACATATTACATATTTTTTACTCATTCTTTTAAACATATACGTATAATTGTTGCATATTTAAGTGTTCATTACGAACGAGACCATATCAAAGTAAATTTCCAAAAAAATGTTTAAGTTCTAAGGGCGAGGCCAAACAATTAACGGCAGAGCGGCGAGCGACAAAGCGGTGATCTGCTGGGTGGCGAGTTCGGGCGGCGACATATTACTCAGCGGTTGATTGTACAAATGTCATTGTCAAGAGATTAATTAATTTTATTACGCGAAGATCGTATTTATATTTATAAGATGTTAATGCATTTCAGAAAAATAAGATTTGGTGTTCATTCCATAAATCGAGCAATGGTACATAACGGCGAATTTAACCATTTATATACAAATCTTCGTAAATTTCCAAACAGATTTTGGCAATTCTGCCGTATGTCTGTGAAATGTTTTGATTTGCTGATATTTTTAAAATTTGGTAATCTGTCTTGCCATAATAGCGATCGACTTTGTACAGTTGAAATTAAGACTGCACATTCACTATTGCGATTGTTATACTTTTACGCTCAGAATTCAATTACAAATTAGAACAAGTTCTGTTCCTGAGCGGGGCCGCTTAGCCGCTCAGAAATGCAGTTCACATGCCACTCATTGCGTGGCCACTTCAATAGACTTTCATATGATTTAGTTTTTTGCCGCCCACTGCTCTGCCGCTCGCAACTGTGACGCCATTGAGTGGACTCGGCCTCAGGTTGACCGCTGCTAAAAATTAAAGTTTCAAACTTACATTATGGGAAACCTGTTACAATTTTGATTGTCACTGTAAGTCACAGACTTAAACATTTTCACACTACTGTCCTGGTCTCTTAGCACTTGAAATTTGTCTGTCAATTTGTTTAACTGGAAAACTATTCCGTTACGCAATGAGTTTTATCTTCCCTCTATTCTCTTTTTGGCAATGTACGGCACTTATAGTCAATACTCTGTAAACGACGTGCATCAGAGTATCATAAATGTTGGATATTGGGAAAGGTAATTCCCTGCTCTGACCACTATCGGCGACACTATCGAGTATATAGCCATGAAAAAGCTTCTCAAAATACCGTTCGGAATCGGTGTAAAATTGTAGGTCCCAATCAGTGAGTGAAAACTGGAAAGCACACAGCTCAGTGATTGTGAGAAGTTCTCCCCGGTCCCATCATGGGATGTAATGGGAAACCATTTATTTATTTTTTTTAATTCCCTATCCTTCCAGACTCTGTTGGCTTTTAATACTAATCCACCATTATTATCTTCACATTGCTTATCAACAACATTTCCAGATACAGTAGTCCCGATCATTTAAAATTCTAGTGTAAATTTAACTCTTGATTTAGAACTATTGACGTTTGTCAAGACGTCACCTATTGCACTAGTTTTCAGAATCCCAACTCACAGAAATATTCGGTTGAGACAACCGAATTGACCGTAACCGAATTTAGAGGTTGACACAACCTCATTAGAGGGTTATTTTTCAATATTCTTATAAAAAAAACATTAAAAAACGAGAAACTAAAGTCATTAACACATTTATTATTATACCGACCTTTTTTTTAATTCCGGCCATCAGGGTCACTGTACCAATTCTGGCGTTTGTATCTTGTATTCTAGCATATCTCAAATGACCAACCTCGAAAGGCTTCAAAACTCTTGATATCTGCTTGGACATTCTATACAAAATAAGGTGATATAATATAAGAATCATAATTACAATATTTTTACTTACCTTTTTAATAACCACAAACAAAAATCATCACATCACCGTGACGGGAACAATAATACATTCTTCAAGTTTTAAATACCGAATTGAAAATGAAATTCTGTTATACCTTCAGAATTCTTGAAACATTCAGTTGCAACAACCGAATTGACGCCGAATTCGGTTGTTGCAACCGACTTCAGGGTTAATTCGGTTACTCCAACCGAGTTTGTTACTAATTTCGGTTGCTGCATCCGAATTAATTCCAAATTCGGTTCTTCCAACCGAAATTTTAAAAAATTTGGTTGGCAAAACCAATATATAATTCAAGATACAGTTGTTACAACCGAATCAATTATGAAA
Source organism: Phaonia tiefii (assembly GCA_963931995.1). Lineage (NCBI taxonomy): Eukaryota > Metazoa > Arthropoda > Insecta > Diptera > Muscidae > Phaonia > Phaonia tiefii. Next base: position 50,621,527 of record OZ008367.1, read on the forward strand.
CGAGGTTGCTTCAACCGAATTTTAGTTGTGACGACAAAACTCGGTCAGGGCAACCTGAATTCGGTTGTTGCAACCGCAATTCGGTTTTTGCAACCGAAATTCGGTGGTAACAGCCGAAATTACGGTTGCTACAGCCTCTTTTCAATCAATTAGTTCTCTGGGTGCAGGTGGTCCACATATTTGGTCAGGATCTTAGCTCTATTATCAATGGTTTATAAACATCTATCCAAAAGTTCGTCCGTCATGATATCTGCTCTATTGGAGACGCCGATGATCCCATGGGCTGACCCTTTTTCTATTCGTAGATCTTATCTTTGCTATAAAATATGGGTTATCTAAGACAGAAAGCTTCAAAATTCTCAAGAATATATCCTTTGTAATTTTTGTGAACTTTAGTCCATTTTCCCTCCACAACTCGTAATGCTTATTCAGTAAAAATACTTGGGAATAGGGAAACAATGTCTAGCGAGAACATCGTCGCGTCCATTTCTCTTTACGTCTGTTTTACAATGTTCAGAAGTTTCCTAGAGTTCTTAATATTATGCTTTTTGTCTTCAGTCAGCCTTTTCAAAATTCTAGTTATATATTTGCATAGTTCGCTGGATAAGGTGTTAACAGATGATCAGGATAATTCTACTTATCAATCTTCGGCAGTTCCTAGGGGTTTCTGTTTACATGTTTATCTCTTCCGAATCATTCCTAATGTTCGGCGAAAATTGTTATTCTACCACCACATTATTCTTCTTCTTTAGTCTACTTGTTGGAACTTTTTTCATCCCACAAAATCCCTACATCCCTATGCCATATTCGAATCGGCCTCATTAAAAAAAATTCAAAATTTAAGACTTGTATTTAGTAGCTTATATTTTTATATGCAACCAGTGTGCCAAAATGTCTAATGTTTGTAATTATGCTCCTGGACGCTAAGGGATATCTAGGATAATATACAAAACTCATTTGAAAAATTATAAAGTTTTTAACCACCATCATCACCACAATGGCAGCAGTCAGTCCCTTAATTGCGACAGCAATACTAAACATCCCCCAGCATCATCATAAAGACACTCGTTACCTCTTTGCCAGGATTAATTTATCTTCGGCAAGTCTCTGTCACCATAGGCATAGAGGGATTACTGTTAGCCTTGTAATTATCGTAGTTATTATTATTATTATTATTGTTATGACCATATAGCACTTTTGTGAAATGTACTGCAATGAAAGTAAAAACATGCAAAATTTGTTTGTTCGGTTGTTCAAACAATATTTGCTATTCATTGTTGTCTACCACCCTCTGTATTTCTCGAATACTGTATGTACTTTGTCACATTTGTGTGGGACAAATTTTGTACTATTTTCGTTGCTTTTATTTCTTGCATCTCTGTGTTTCAAATTAGGCCTTTGAAATTCATATACATACATACGAGTACTTACATATATTTTATGCTGTAACTATTGTTTAGCTTTTCAATGTTTTTGTTTAAACAAAATGCCAGAAACAGAAATAATATCATGCTGATGTTTATGGGAAAATAAATAGCTGTGCTGAGACGCTACGATAGGCAGGCATGTTTGGGAATTAGTTTGTGCGAGTGCTTAAAGGTGACATAATCTGTATACCAACAAATATATACGAGTACTTTATCAGCCAAGCCGCAGTCCACAATTTTGTTCGAAAGTGAAATCAACATCATATTGACCTTTAACCGAAAATGTAAAACTCAAAAACTATATGAAATTATGTACCAGATTATAATAAAAAAAATTTCATTCCAACAATATTTTCGTCTTGTATTATACAAGGTGGCGCAAAAGTAATCCTCCTATCAGAAAATGCTATAAATTTTGCGATTGGCCCCTAATGTCAGTTCTGTTTTGACATTTGTGTAGTAAACACATGCGAAATACACGTTAATAAACAATGTTACGCTACACTGCTCCAGAACGCGGAATATTGCTGACTATTTATTTTACCAATAATCGGTCGGTGACTTTGGCACAACGTGAATTTCGTCGCAGATTTCCTGGCCGTCCAACGCCTACTGGTGAAACACTGCGACGTTTAGCCGCTCGCCTCGAAGAGACTGGCACAACACGAGATGCTGCCAGGCGTGCCAGACCCCGGAGTAGCCGTTCTGCAGAGAATATTGCTGCTGTAGCCGAGGATGTCATGGAAGCGCCGTCGACATCGACCAGACGACGTGCCACGCTACAGAGCAATGATCAACGAGTTCTTTTTGCGGCAACTTGATGAATTGGGATTGGAAAACATGTGGTTCCAACAGGACGGTGCAACCGCACACACTGCACGTGCCACAACCGACATGCTGATGGATGCATTTCCCGGGCGCCTAATCTCCCGTTTTGGCGATTTGCACTGGCCAGCAAGATCGCCTGATTTGACCGCTCCAGACTTCTTTTTGTGGGGCTTTTTGAAGTCGCGGGTTTATGTCAACAAGCCTCAGACTCTTGCAGCTCTTAAAGACAATATCCGTCAAGAATGTGAGGACCTATCGCCGGAAGTTTTGGCCAAAGTGATGGAAAATGCCATAAAAAGGGCTCAAATGACAATCAACTGTGGCGGCGGCCATTTACATGACATCATATTCTCGACTTGATGTAAAAAAAATTAAAAGACCAAATAAAAATAATCCACAAGAAGAATCAAAGTTTTTAATTTTTTTTTAAATTACAGCCAAAAACCATCGGAAGTTTACTTTTGCGCCACCTGTAGTACACTGTGTGTAACTTTTTAAGTCATGGAAATATAACCATTTATGGACACCACTACGTGATAAAAGACCAAAAAAATAAGACCCATGTCACCCAGTTTTGCCCAACGTCATGCACTTTTTTTATTTGCCTCCAAAGATTGGGGGTCTCGGTGTCAATTTGGCAAAAAAGTGATAATTTTGTCAGGCTCATATCTTGCAAACCGTTCGGAATTTTAATTTACTCTCTGAGGAAAAGTTGTAGCTCTTGTCATAAAGAACAAACATTGTGAACATATAAAATCAAGATTCTTTTCCTTTTGAAATCTTGTAGAACTTTTTTTTTCTGATTTGATGGCCGCAAACGTAGCAAAATAAATCAATATTTTCACACTGCATATTGTTATTGTCAGTTGCCAATGTTGTGGGCGAATTATGCTGTAGCACTTTCTGTATAACGTTCACCGCTTAGCTTTCGTTGACGTCGCGCTGTGTATTGTCTCGATGTGAGCGTCGTGTCGCTTTTATATTGGGTTCTGCGTCCCTTGTTTCGTGTGCTGAGCTTACTTTTTTGGCTGTGCTGCTGCGGTCGGTGAGATAGCATAGTATCTCAATGTTGAAGTAAACGGTATTAAGAATCATTCCTAGGAAGTTCGTATGTTCTAGAAAGTTGTTTATTGTTTATTTTGTTGTTAAATAATTCATTGGGTTTTGAACGGTTTGCTACCTATGCACCTGAACAAGGGAAAAAAGAAAAAAAATCGAAAAAGTTTTTTGATTTTATATGTTCAAATTTTTTATTCTTTATGATAAGAACTAAAACTTTTCCTCAGAGAGTAAATCAAAATTCCGAACGGTTTGCAAGATATGAGCCTGAAAAAATTATCACTTTTTTGCAAAAATGACGCCGAGGCCCCAAATCTTTGGGGGCCCATTAAAAAATGTGCATGACTTTGAGTTTGCAAGATGTGAGCCTCACAAAATGATCACTTTTTTGCAAAAATGGGACCGAGGCCCCAAATCTTTGGGGGCCCACAAAAAAAGTGCATGACTTTGGGCAAAACTGGGAGACACCGGTCGTGTTTTTTTTTGTCTTTTATCACGTAGTTGTGTCCGTATATGGTTATATTTTTCGTGTTGCACTGTGTTATCATTGTTTTCATGCAGCTAAAAAACACTCTTTAGTTTACAGCAAACCAAGCCAAAGAAAAAGTTTAAATCCGTCCTTCCGCATATGATGTAATCAATCTATATTTGTACCGTTTTTGAAATTGTAGGAAATATGTTTTTAATTTGTTCTCCTACTTTAGGGCATAACAGAGTCTCGTAGGTCAACTCAAATTTGATCTTAAATAATTGAAGCCACTGGTGGAAGAAGGTGTTAACTCACTTTTTTTCAAAAACAATATTGTCCTTTAAATATTTCCGTGGTATCTGATTTTGTTTTAGATAGGAAAAACGTCAACATCTGATAATTAAATTTATAAAATTTAATTTTAATTTTTTTTTAATATTTTTTAAAGTTTTTTTTTAATTTTTTTGGAGTTTTTTTCAAATCAGACACCATTGAAACATTAAAAGAAAGAAAATATTGTTTTGAAAAAAGTGATTTAACACTTTCTTCCACCAGGGGATTCCATTCTTTTGTTATAAAACATAAACGTAAAAGGGTGAAAGGATGCGCTTTTTCTTCAGCTGGAGTAATGACAATGACTCGCTCCCACTAACACTGCTCTTGTTTTGTTGAATTTCTGTTGGCTTTTTACCAAAATTTCGATAAACATAAAAGGCAGACAAGCAAAAACATCGAAGCAATTACATGTAAGTATATAGCAGAAGTATTTATGCACGAGTAATTTCCCAGCAACACATATGAAAGTTATTATGTTTATTACATCAGAAAGATTTTTCGATTTAAACAATATACAAAAAATACTACATAAATGGAATATCGACTTATTAATGATTTTTAGTAAAGTTGTGGTATTTCAGCCTAAAAAAAATTTGTCAACATTTTTTTTTTATAATATTTGTTTTAATTATTGAAGCTCTATTTATAGAGATATAGTTTTTTAAACAGATGTTTTGCAAATGCATCCTCATGGTTCCTGAATAATAAAACAAAGATAGTACCAATAGAATAGATGAATGTAGGGCACGACGAAAATACAGCCAATACTGGCTTGTTTGCAATGATAGCAACAATTTCAACAGATGTTCAAAATGCAAGCAACAAATTTGTTCGAATAATTTCGAAAAAACAGCTGACTGGCAACATTGTTTACATTATACAGCAGTATACATATTTGTCGAGTGAAACAAATGGCGAAGTGTAATACAAACGAAAAAGTAAGCAGTACAAAATTAAAAATTAAATGTGAGACACGGACATCAGATTTGTAGCACAACTTTTTCACTAGAACAGTTATACAATTTTTCTATAGAAATGTTATCAAATTTTTCTTTAGAATTTTTTAAAATTTTTCTATAAAAACGGCTTAAAATTTTTTTATAGAAATGTTTTCAAATTTTCACATTAATTTTTGTAGTTTTATACTAAACTACTCCTTTTGCCGTGTGGTGAATTTCCATGTTGAAAATCTTTGTTGTTCTTTATAATAGGTAAGTACTTTAGATGTTTAGATGTACTTACATGTGTTCATACATTTATATGAATTTTGTCACACCTCATCTAAGGTAGCTGTGGCCTGATGGGTAAAGGGTTGCGCGGTGGAGTCTGAGGGTTGTTGGTTCAAGTCTCGTCCCAGCTTATTTTTTTTTAACAGTTCTTCAAAAAATGCTTTTTTATTTTTAAAAAATGCTTTTTGCAGCTTGTTTTTTTTTTAACAGTTCTTCAAATACGTTAAAAATGCTTTTTAATTTTTAAAAAATGCTTTTTTTTAACGTAGAATACGTTATACGGTAAGGTAGGGGTGTTGATCTGGAGCACAAAATTTTAAGAAAATTTTTGTCACTTTCATTATAAGTTTTTAATACTTTATGCATGCATTGAAGAAAATTCAAGTATGGTCGTAACATATTTAATATGTCTTCTTTTGATTTGTATTTAAATAATCATATTGCTACATATAATTTGTTTGATTCTATAAGTAAATCAAAATTTAACTCCTTCAAATTTTGTATTAATTTTCATATGCTTTGTATTTTATGTATTATAACATCATGTGTAAGAGCAGTACGATTATCTGTGTGTCCATCACAGAACCAGTGTGTGAAAGAGAAGAAGTATAATGACAATACATGTTTTATGTGAACATTACAGAACCAGTGTTGCTACATGCAGTATTTACACTTGTTTTCAAAAGTGCATCGAATTGATATAAAGTGTACCCAAATTTTTAACATAAAAATTAAAGATAAATTTGATAGATTTAAATCATTTATCAAAAATTATATTTAATTCATATATTTTAATTGCAAAATGACTAACGTATTCTACGTCTGCCCTATGCGCCCGAAATAAATAATAACTTTTGATTATTTAGTTTTTAAAAAATATATGTTTTATTTACAAAAAGCAACTATTGCCAAGAAGTATGAATTACAAACTGAATTTAGATTTTAATTATGTTTTACCAACTAGTTGTTACATTAAGTACTTATTTGTATAGTTAGCATTTAACATCAATCATTTTGCAATACTGGTCAGCATTTATCTTTTTAACAATTTATTCAGTTCAATAGTTTTGCAATACTGTCTGGTGCAGACAGTGCAATATTTAATACAGAATTCAACTTAAATGTTTAAAACTTACATTGCAGAATTTAATAAAGTTCATTAATCTGACCTACTTAATTACTTTAAAGATTTAATGAATTCGTCGAATTTGTCAAGAGTTTTGTCAGCGTTAATATACGTAACTGCTCCCTCCTTTAGATTGGAATTCTCCTGAATTCTCTTGTTCATTTCTATGGTTATGTTTTTATTTTTTTTTAGAACAATCAATAATATAATAAGTATAATAATTATAATTAAGATATTACATCCGTATGTTATATTACTGTGGGTTTTCAATTTTTTTATATTTCGTACATTTGTTTGATGTTCTTTTTCTATCTCTTCAAATGATAGTTTATAAGTGAAATTTTTTATTATGTTTGTGTTGTCAATTACTTGTCGTTCTTCTATTTTTTCTGCAATATTGGAGAAATAATAATCTTTTATTCTAATTGAGCAATTATTGTAATTAATTAAATAATTTCCGTTTAAAACAATGTTTTCAGAATTACAGGTTTGGTTAATAGTTATATTTATTGCGTTTTTAATTATAATAGTGTCCATTTCTAATTCCAATATTTCTAAATCTTTATTTTTTATTAATTGACAATTATTTTTAATTATACAGTGTGTGCTTATTTTCAAATCTTTTAAATGTTTATTTTCTTCAAATTTGTATGTTTTAGTTTCAAGTTCAAAAGCTTTTTCAATGTTATAATCTATTTCGTTATTTTCTTTATTTGGCAAGGGTACAATAGTTCTTAACTTTACGAGTACAAATGTTTTAGGTATTTTGATACCAAAAATTAGATAAGAATTATTAAAAAATGCTGTTCCAATTTGAATATATTTCAATTTGTTGTAGTCTATATCATATTTTTGTATTTCCTTACTTGTTAAAATATTCGGATGTACAATACCATATTTTGCAGATACTACATTATCTTGCAACTGCTCAATTTTACTTTTCAATAATTGTATATTTGTTAATTGTTCTAAATATATGTTGTTATTATTTTCTGTTTCTAAGAATTTATTTATTGAATTCAATTCCTTTTCTATTTTCTTTCTGTCACTTGTTATAACCATTTTTAGATGGGTTAAAGTTACATTTAAATAATCATTAATTAAGACTTGTTGATCATTGTTTTGCTTGATTTCACTAATATTTAAAAGGTGATTTTGTATATTCTGTCTGTCCTCTTCGTCCATTGTGCCAAATAACCATTTAGACATACTTCCTATTCCATTAATTAGTCCACGTCTTTTTCTGTTTTGTTTTGGTTTTAAAGTCATAAATTTGTTTCTAACGTCCAGTAGTTCTAACTGAAGTAAATCTTTATTGTTAATATTTAATGAAATAATGTTCTTAGTCATACTATCTAAAATTTCTTCTACTTCGTGTAAGTTAATTATATGTAATACAATATCAGATTCATTAACAATTTCTTGATTCCTCATATGAATATCAGTAAATCCGGTTTGGTCTATTAAAAGTTTAGCATTCATCATTCCTTTAGTCAGTGGTATCCATATCAGAATTGTCATTATTGTCCATATCTGAAAATTTTAAAGGTCGTTTAATATTGCATGGATGTACATTTTCTAGTTTCGCTTTTTTATATTTTGGCTGCTCCTTATGTCTTAGTGCTTTATAATTTTTTATAAAACCTTCTTGTCTTTTTTCTTTATAGTCTTCTCTACAATTATTTACTTTATCTATTATTTTCTTTTTGTTTTCTTCTAAATTCTTTCTAATTTTGTCTTCATCGATTTTTCCTTGTTGTACTTCATTTGGCGTACATTTGATAGCCGAATGATATCGTTCATTATAATTTCTAACAGCTCTCTGTATTTGCTGTTTTATAGGTATATTTTTATTTATCTTATGCAATATTCTAAATTTTTCAGCAATTGTGTTGTGTAGTCGTTCGATATCCGCATTACCTGTGTGACTATTAGGTTTAGTCAGGTGTAGATTAATGTTTTCATTACATAAGAATTCTTTTATCCTGGTAGCTTTAAATTCATTATCTGCTATTATTTTCTGCGGTTTTCCAATTTGTGCAAAATGGTCTTCTAACTGTTCAATTATTGTCAAATGATTTCTATCATTTAGTGGATAAGCTGCTCCAAATTTGGAAAATTTATCTATTACAGTTAAAAAAATATGTCCTCTCATTACATATGTATGTATCCAAATGTATTATTTCATTCTTTGTCGATGGTATTTCTGTATATGAGAATTTTAACTTAATTGGGTTTCTATCATATTTTACTTCTCTACATATTTCACATTGGTTGATAACTAACTGAATTAATTCCATTAATTTAGGATAATATATTTTATGTTTAATTTGGTTGTAAGTTTCGATAATACCCGAATGCATGCTTTCTCTGATGTGATATAGTGAGATTTGTTTAACAGCTTCTACTTCTGTTTCAATATCTTGGGCTCTAATTGTGCATTTAGTAAAATTTATTTGTTTATCATTAGAAAACATTTCTATTAATTTCTCCTGTACTATATTGTAATTGTGTTCAGATAATTCTGAAAATATACAAATTTTTCCTTTAGCTATATACTTTCTGAATATTTCGCCCATTACATCGAAATCAGTTTCTGCTATGAAAATTATTCTTTTTCCGTGAACAATTTTTACTTCTTCTACTTTATTATTCGTCAATATAATTTGTGTTTTATATTTATTTACTATTTCTTCTTTTATATAAAAATGATCTTGCAGATTTTCCTCTGCCGAATGAATTGTTATCATGGATGCATCGTCATTTTCTATATTGTTAACTAAGTTCGAATCTGATTCATTTTCAGAATTCTGCGAAAATTTGTCGTACTGGATGCTTCACATTCTCCCTTTTCCTGAATAACGTCCACGTTATTTTCTATTCTACTTAGAAAATCGGCCACCTGATTTTCTTTTCCTTTTATATATTCTATGTTAAAATCATACTCTCCTAATTTTAATAGCCATCTCTGATGTCTTGGAGACATATCTTTGCCTTTGTATTTTGAATGCAAGAATTTAATTGGTTGATGGTCTGTTAAAATTTTAAATTTCCTGCCGTAAAGATATGGTCTTAAATAATTTACACTCCATAATATAGCCAAAAATTCTTTATCTGTTGCAGAATAATTTCTTTCATGGTTATTTAGTGTCCTAGATGCAAAACAAACTGGATGCCCTGCCTGCGATAGGACGGCTCCGATAGCGTAGTTTGAAGCGTCTGTAGTAAGTGTGAACTGTTTTTCAAAATTTGGATACCTTAGAACTGGATAAGAACTAATAAGTGTTTTCAATTTTTCAAATGCCTCTATGTAGGATGGATCATTTGTATTTATCTTTATATATTTCTTTAAATATTTTGTTATTGGTTGTGCCACCTTAGCGTAATCCTTTACAAACTTCCTATAGTATCCCGTTAAACCTAAAAAACTTTTAATTTGTTTTTCCGTTTTTGGTATTTCCAATGATTGTATTACTTTTATCTTATTAGGATTCGGTTTTAGACCTTCTTTTGTCAGTATATGTCCTAAGAATTCGGTTTCCTTTTTCATAAAATTACACTTGTCAATTTGAATCTTTAAGTTAGTTTGTTCAAGTACAGTGAAAATGTCCGTTATCGATTTCACATGTTCTCGTAGCGATGTACTAAATACTAGAATATCGTCAAGATATACTACACATGTCTTGTTAATAAAATTTCGTAATGTCTCGTTCATTAGTCTTTGAAACGTTGCCGGTGCATTCTTTAAACCGAATGGCATCCTAATAAATTCATATAATCCGTGTGGTGTAACGAAAGCCGTTTTTTCCCTGTCTTGTTCTCTAATTAATATCTGGTGATATCCCTTAGCTAGATCTATTGTCGTAAAATATTGTGCTCTCCCTAATTTGTCCAAAATTGAATCTATGTTGGGAAGTGGATATTTGTCGTCGATTGTCACGTCGTTTAGTTTTCGGTAATCTACTACGATTCTATATTTTCTCTGTCCGGAGTTATCAACTTTTTTGGGTTCTACTATCAAAGGACTCGAGTATCGTGAATTACTTTTCCGAATTATTCCCTGTTCTTCCATTTCTTTAATTTGTCGTCGTACTTCTACTTCATGTTGGGGAGGATATCTATATAGTTTAGCATTTATTTGTTCATCTGTTACTGTTCTAATTTCGTGCTGTACATTCATCGTACTTGTAAGTTGATCGCCTTCTCTAAAAAATAGTTTCTCAAATCTTTTCAAAATTTTCATTGTTTCGCTATATTCTTCTGTGTTCAAATGATCTAATTGAATTCTGTTCCACTCAAATTCAATTCCTTCTAGTGTACAAACTTCAAGATTGTTATAAGGATTAAGTATAAATTTTGTAATTCTCTGATTAAATGAAATGTATCCGTCTATTAAATTTATCATTGTATTAAAACAATTTAGTAAATCAATTCCTATAATAAAGTTATATTTTCGTCCCTTTAATTCTGTCATTTTCCAATTAATTTTGGTATATGCTGGCAGATTAAATTCATTAGGTGCATCTGTTATTACTTCAAATCTAATTACGTCCTTCTTTGTTATTGTGCTGAATTCAATAGGTTTCCTTAGTAGAATTCTTTCAAAATCGTTTATGTTACTATCAATTAGGCTTAAATTTGCTCCTGTATCTATTAAAGCAGTATATTTTCTTCCATTTATCTTGATCGTTATAGCAGTCTGAAGCTGTGTTTCGAAAGGAAATATCTTGTTCGTTTTGGTCTTGTCCGACTTTACTTACATAATCCCGACATAAGTTCGGTTCGGAGTGTCCTACCGTTTGACATTGATTTATTTCCATATTATCGATTTCCATTGGTTCGTTTCGGTCTTGCCTAGGTTGATTCAGACGATTTTGGTCCAAATTTGGCCTAGGGTTTCCTACCTGTTGTGGGAACCGTTGGAAATTACCCGAATTGTTATTTCTCTTATTATTGTGGAATCTATAGTTTCCAGAGTTATTATAATGATTATTGCCATATTGTTGTTGGCGATATTGTGGATTTTGTCCTTGATAATTCTGTTGTTGATAATTTTGTCTTGGATAAGTTTGTTGGATACTTACTTGTCCTTTATATTGGCCATTATAATTCTGATTTTTATTATTATTGTTATTAGGATTATAATACTTTGCTGGTCTTTCTTCTTTTCTGAATTTTTTAAATTCTATTATCTGTCCTAAGTCTCGTTCATCGTATATTTTATCTAGTAACGTGCCCTGAGTCATTTCTTTTGTAGTATTTACTAATAAACTGTCTATATTTGAAAGGTCAATGCAATGATCATCTCGATAGTAAACAATTAACTCATCAGATTTATATTTAATATTTTGTATTTCTATGGATAATTCACTTACTGTATTCACTTTCAAATTACTGATTCTGCGATAAATTTGATGTGGTTCCGTGTCTGGTCTGTATCTCAGCTTCAAAACTTTCTTTATCATACACCAGTTGTCCGGCTGTTGTATGTTGATTACTGTGTTCTTTGCTTCTCCTTGAATATTTCTGTAAAAAATTGCCCTTGTCGCCTCTTTCTTTAACTCGTCTCTGTCCACCGTTGAAAGTAGATATTCCACGCTGCTCATAAATGAATTGATCGTAATATCGTTGGTTCCCGTAAATATTGGTAGATGGGATATATTCTTAAATATTCTGTCCACTTGACTTGCGTTAGGTGTGGTTTGTTGTTGAAGTTCGATATATGCATTCCTTAGCTGTTCCAGTTGCTGCTCTCGTCTGGCTAGTTCCTCCACCAGATTCACTGAAGCCATTTCTTGTTGAGCCTGCTCCATTCTTCTTTGGTCAAATAGCCTTTGTCTTTTTGAATACACGATGATTTTTCTTGTTTAAACTTTGGTGGCTTCTACACAAATTGCTTTTTTCTTAGTGGTTCACTTCACTTGTTTAATTTAAGTGGTTTTGACACTATAGTTTATTTGTTTGTCCACTACACCGATATATATTTGTAAATAGTTTTTATTTTTATATTCAGGAGGGTCCCTTAGGATTCGCAGAATAATTAAGTGGTTTCGATTTCCTTTTGTTTAAATAAATGTTCACTGCACTAACTGTTGTGTTAGTGGTGTCGACTTTTCTTCAGTCAATCTTCACTTCACTTATTTTTATTTATTTACAATTCTGGAGGGTCCCGTAGGATTCGCAGAATTTATTAATATTATATATATATCACTTGAAATCACGTTTGTTCGTATCACTGGATCCTTTTCACTGAACTTGGATCCTACCGACTGCGCGCGAAATAAATAATAACTTTTGATTATTTAGTTTTTAAAAAATATATGTTTTATTTACAAAAAGCAACTATTGCCAAGAAGTATGAATTACAAACTGAATTTACATTTTAATTATGTCTTACCAACTAGTTGTTACATTAAGTACTTATTTGTATAGTTAGCATTTAACATCAATCATTTTGCAATACTGGTCAGCATTTATCTTTTTAACAATTTATTCAGTTCAATAGTTTTGCAATACTGTCTGGTGCAGACAGTGCAATATTTAATACAGAATTCAACTTAAATGTTTAAAACTTACATTGCAGAATTTAATAAAGTTCATTAATCTGACCTACTTAATTACTTTAAAGATTTAATGAATTCGTCGAATTTGTCAAGAGTTTTGTCAGCGTTAATATACGTAACTCCCGTGTTATCTAACACAGGCTTCATATTTTTTTACTTACTACTCCTTTTGCCGTGTGGTGAATTTCCATGTTGAAAATCTTTATAATAGGTAAGTACTTTAGAATGTTTAGATGTACTTTCATGTGTTCATACATTTATATGAAATTTGTCACACTTCATCTAAGGTCGCTGTGGCATGATGGGTAAAGGGTTGCGCGTTGGAATCTGAGGGTTGTTGGTTCAACTCTCGCCCCAGCTTTTTTTTTTTTAACAGTTCTTCAAAAAATGCTTTTTTATTTTTAAAAAATGCTTTGCAGCTTGTTTTTTTTGTAACAGTTCTTCGAAAATGCTTTTTTATTTTTAAAAAATGTTTTTTATTTTACTTGTGAACAAGTAACTTATTTTTACTTTTTTTAAAAAAGGAAATTTTCTTAAAAAAAAGTACATTTCTTAAGTACATTTTAAAGTACATTTCAAAGTACATTAAGTACATTTCAAAGTACATTTCTTAAGTACATTTCATTAATTACATTTCTTAAGGACATTTCTTAAGTACATTTCTTTCTTAAGTACATTTCTTCTTAAGTACATTTCTTAAGTACATTTCTTCTTAAGTACATTTCTTCTTAAGTACTTAAGAAATGTACATTTCTTAAGTACATTTCTTAAGTACATTTCTTAAGTACATTTCTTAAGTACATTTCAAAGTACATTTCAAAGTACATTAAGTACATTAAGTTCATTTCAAAGTACATTTCAAAGTACATTTTCTTAAGTACATTTTCAATGTGAGCATTTAAGCATTGTGAGCAATGCATTTGTGAGCATTGTGAGCATTTGTGAGCATCCTGCATTTGTGAACAAGTAAATTATTTTTTTTTAAATTTTTTTTAAAAAAGTACATTTTCTTAAAAAAGGTCCTTTTTAAAATTTAATATTTTGCTGGTTAACACTAAGGTGGAGGGTATCAAAGATTCGGCACAGCCGAATTTAACTCTTTTACTTGTTTATTAATAAAATTGCCGCGAACTACACTTACTACAAACAACTACACATTTCACATTTGCATCAGCTGATATTTTCGAAAGCCAGCGACAGTGTTATATTTGTGGTAATAAAAACATATAAATATGTGTGAAATTATTGTTATTAACAGATTCTACAGATAATATTATTTATTAAAATGTTTGTTTTGAGACAAAATTTTAATATTTTCATTCATACTTTCGAGTTTTAAAACAAAATTCGAAGTAAAGCAGCCCTAGCGGTTAGTAGCATTAAACTCATTTTAACAAATTCCAATTTGAAGTAGAACCTACTTCTATGACAAATTTGAATTCCATTTTCACGAAAAACATGAGAGGACATTATATGAAATACTGTGAGTAGGAACGAGAGGGCTTGAATTACAAATTCGTTGCTGCCATTGTGAACGCTAGTCTTAAAAAAAAACGAAAAGGCATTATGTAAAATTCTGTGTGTGAGAACGAGTTGGCATGAGAAACGAAACTGTCGCTTGCATTGTGAATGCGGCTTTTCTCACACACAGAATTTCACATAATGTCTTTTCGTTTTTTTTACAAAAATGTAACTCAAATTTGTCGCCGAAGTTGGTCTACTTCTACTCTAGCTACAATTTCGTTCAAATAAATAATATACTATTAAGCGGTAGATGGCGCTGTACGTCGAATTTCATTTTCAAACTTAGAAACATCAATGAAAATTGAAACCATTTGCGTTAAACGATGCATTATAAAACGTTATTTTATCCGTAAAATCTCATTAAAATTTTTTAATATTTAAAATACAAACTTGGATGTGACATTTAAACCCTGATGCAGCAAATTAACAAAGGCTGTGTTTTTTCTTCTGTCCATTCAAATGTATTTGGTTTTTCTAATTTCTGACTTACTTTCATTCTTGACATACATTTGTGTTAACCTGGACACGAAAACAAAATAAATTCTATTGTTGCCTTGATATATTGGCCGTAGTACTTGTATAACCTGTTAAAAAAAACTTCTCGATTCAATGTAAGCTGTTGCTTACATTGCGAACGCCTACTAAAAATGTCGCCAGCGTTGTGATTAGCTTAGCAATTGCCATGTAAACAATGCAGCAACAAAAATAATTTCTAATGGGGACCGACGGTTCACTGGAGATAGAAAGAAGTTGTTTGATAATGTTTTCTTGTGTGTTTTGCTTGCGATGTTATTCGAACACTTGCATAGTGGAAAATTCTGAATTCAAATGAGTTTTTGATTGCATTTGCTTTGATGAATTTTTCAAAAGCAGTATTCCAAACAACCGCTGATGAAGATCTGTGGCTAGATCTGAAATAGCTATACGATTTGCAAGGAATGATGAGGATGCATTTGTAAAACATCTTGTTTTCTAACAAAAAATGTATCTCTATTTAGAGAGCTGTAGATGGTCTTGAGCTTGAATAATAATATAAAAAAGTACCAAAAACAACTGAATAAATAAAAAATCATACTCCATAACAAATTTTCTATAGCAAAGGTTTTTGACCAATAAAATTTCTGTACAAAAGGTAGGCGAAAAATACGTTTTATATAGAAAGGTTTGTTGAACAATTCAATTTGAACAATATATGGAAACATATGCTGAACGCTGCACATTCTAAGGGAGAAATTGTTGAACAACCAATGTCCCATAGAAAAGGTTGGTGAGCGGCTAATTCTATTGGAATGCGTACAAATTCAGCTTACTTAGGAGCTCAAACCAGCAGACCACGGGCAGCGCCGGTAATTCGTTCGCTCGGTAATGGAGCAAATTTAAATCAATGGCAATTTTTCAAACAAAAGTCATCTTCTCCGATGAAGCGCATTTCCATCTGAATGGCGTCGTGAATACACGAAATTGTCAAATTTGGGGCTCAGAAAATCATCAAGCAATCCATGAACGACATTCATTACAGGAACATGATAACGGAGTCCTTGTAGCCTCAACTGGACGGCATGGATCTAGGTGCCATATGGTTTCTTCAAGACGGCGTCACCTGCCACACCGCGCGTTAAACCATCGGTTTAGTGCAACAACGATTTACAGGACAAATTATCTCAAGAAATTCTGATGTCAACTGGCCACCAAGATCAAGCGATTTGACGACGTGCGATTTCTTTCTTTGGGGTTTTGTGAAATCTAGGGTTTATGCAGATAAATCAGAATCAATTCCGGAACTCAAATCCGTGATGCAAAGCGTTATCAGTAAGATGCAGGTACATCTCTGTGGCAAAGTCATGAAAAGAGTAATGGCCTGTCATCAGAGCCGTGGGAGCCATTTGACGGACATTTTATTCCATACTTAATCGGAACATGTCTTCTTTACAAACCAGTACAAATAATCCGAAAATACATGTTCTTATTTTAAAATGAAAAACTGCCTTCTTACTGAGAACCCTTTATTTTCTCTATAACTTGTAATTGAATAACACATCATCTTCAGAAAAGGTAAACACATTTTCTGCAAAACAGATGGTTGGTAAAAATATTTTCTACAGAAAAGGTTGTCAAGAAACACATTTTCAATATTATATAATATCGATAATCACAATTTCTATAAAATGCATGTTTATAAACACATTTACCATAGGAATGGTTGTCGAACAACACATTTTCTATAGAGGAAGTTGTTGAGCAACGTAGTTTTGATAATATTTGTTAAACATCTTCCAACGAAGAACTTCTAGAATAACACATTTTCCATACAAAGAGTTGGTGAACAATACCGAAGAACACATATTCTTCAGAATAGGTTGCTGGTAAACACATTTTCACTAGAAAGGGCTATCGAGAAACACGTGTTCTATACAATGGCAGTGTAATAAAGAAATTAGATGAGTTGTCAGGCGACACCCGGATGGAACGAAGTTCCTTTCGCGATATATTATGTACTAGTTAGTTCCAACACGCTTAAGGCGCCCGTTGAAAAATACGATAATTCAAATGGATCTTTAAGACTTTTTTTAAGAAATGTTTTTTTTTTATAGAATGTTTTTTTTTTGTTTTTAAGTATATTTTTAGATCCTTTTTGTAACAATATGTATTATAATGAATGAAAAATGGGTTTCCCATTACATCCCATGAAGGGACAGGGGCGGGCTTTTCACAATCACTGAGCTGTGCGCTTTCCAGTTTTTCACTCACTGATTGGGACCTAGAGTTTTACACCGATTCCGAACGGTATTTTGAGAAGCTTTTTCACGGCTAAATACTCGATAGTGTCGCCGTCACTATGCGAGGTGATTGCCTCCGAAAGAAATTTTAAGGTGGTGTGAGCAGGGATCGAACCCAGTGTCTCATGTACAAGAGGCGCGCACACTACCATTGCACCACCGACGGCCACAATATGTATTATATTTTCCCGAAAAGGAACCTTTTTTTAGAGAGGTACTTTTATTAAAAGCTAATGCTTTCTTTAAGAAACGGTACTATTTTTAAAAAGAAGTACTTTTTGTAAGAAAAAGCCATGCGGGTAATATTTTTTTTGACAAAGAAGTACTTTTTTTAACAACACGTACTTTTTAAAGAAGTGGTAAATAAATTAAAATATATCCAACAAAATTGACCTCGAGCCTAATTATTAAAAAATTAAGATCTAACTATTCAAAAGGTCGAATAGAAAACGAAAAATAAAACAAAAGTTTATGTAATAAAGTACTTATCTCGAGAAAAGTTATTTTGTTGCACAAAACAGTTACACTGTAAAGAAAAGGCAGTTTTTTAAGAAAAGACAATTTGTTGTAAGAAAATGTAATTTTTTAAGAAAAGCTACGTATTTTCCCTAATAATTTTTCTGGTTCAAGATCAGTTTCTATGGAAAAGTACTTTTATAACAAAAAGTACATTTTCACAGGATGTAAAGGGTGTCCCAACAAGAGCGCAATTTTTAAATTTTAAATAAAACACAGATATTTTAAAACAATTCGTGAAACTTTAATATATCATCGTAAAGTAGACAGAATGAGGTTATGTATCGAACAATATATCGTGCAGATGGCCGCCGCGGCTTTGCTGACATGCACGCGATCTTTTAATGCAATTTTCAATGACCGTTTTGCATAAATGCTGCGGTATTTCATTAATGCTGAGTCCAATTTCCTCTTTTAATGCTTGAGTCGTCGTCGGCTTATTCGCGTAAACCATCGACTTCAAAAAACCCCAAAGAAAAAAATCTAATGGTGTTAAATCGCACGATCTAGGCGGCCAATTCTGATCTCCAAAACGCGAAATAACACGACCGGGAAATAACTGATGCAGCAATTGAATTGTTTCTCTGGCCGTCTTGTTGGAACCACATGCCCACGACATTCATTTCTTCTATTCGAGGCAAGAAAAAACTGGTTATCATTGCTTCAGTTCCTGAGTCAATTGAACTTTGTATGCATGAAGAACTGTAGCCGCAAAACTTTCACCATTTTGGTAAAACAATTTCACAATGAGAATGCGTTGTTCATTTGTGTAGCGCTCCATTTTTACTAACTCGTACCTTCTACTAGCAAACAATAACAATTGTTCAAATGTCAAACAATGACACTTCGAATGTTGCCAGATTTAAAAATTGCGTTCTTGTTGGGACACCCTTTATTATTAAAAAAAATACTGTAAAATTGATTATTATCATATTGAAATTATCATTGAAATTGAAATAACATCTTAAAGATCGAATAATAAAACAAAAATAAAAGGTATTTTTTTTTTAATAAACGGTATCTACTTTTTGTACGAATATTTAATTTGTTTAAGCAAAGGTACTTCTTTAAGATAAGGTAGTTTTTAAGAAAACTTCTTTTTCCCCCTATGATTTTAAAAAGGACAAGGCAGCTTACTATTTGTAATGATTGTGTAAAAAAAGACTTACTTGATTTTTCATATAAAAAAAAATTAAATTAAATTTTTTTTAGGATTTTGAAAATGTTTGTACAAAATATGAAAGAAATTTATTTGGTATGTAACTTTGAATTGCTATATTTTAAACAGTTTTTGTCGCATTACTATTATTTAAAAAGTTACTGTAAGGTATTGTTGTCATTTAAATTGTGTTTTTCTAAAATAATGCTGATTGAGAATAATGCGAATGCAATTACTTGTAATATAAATGCTATTTTTGGATGCACTTTGTAAAAAATTCTAATGTACAGAAAAAAAAATTGTTTTTCTTTTGATTTTTTTGTAAGTATGCTTACTTTTTGATGCCAAATACTTATTCCTAGGAAACTACATGCTACTAGAATTGGATGATGAAATACTTCTTCCCTATTTCATCATGTATTGTGTTCAGCGTGTATACACACCTATGTACACATTTGTACATATGTGTATACAATTCTGTGACAAGCAAAAGTAGCAAAGATCGAATTTATTAGCGTTTTTCATTTTTCAAAAAGTTAAAAAAATGGAAAAAGTAGTGAACTTTGAAGAGCCACATTTCCATAAGTGGACCGAATTTTTCAAAGATTTAAAAAGTTTCTGAAAGCTGTTTTTGTCTATTTTATGATTTGCAGTTTAAAAGTTACCACTATAAAAAAAAAAAAATTGTATGCAAATGCAGTTTTAAAGTGCATTTTGCAGTGCGTTTTCCCCCTTCGATTTTCAAAAAAAAACATTTTTGTAAAATTTAGAATAGTATTTATTAAATAAATGTTCTCTTTTTCTGGGACAAAGAATTTTTCTATTTTTAATGATTTTTTTAAAAAAAAACATGTGAAATATTTCATATAAAAAGTTGTTATTTTTGTTAAAAATAATTCAAAGAAAAAGAGAACATTTATTTAATAAATACTATTCTAAATTTTACAAAAATGTTTTTTTTTGAAAATCGAAGGGGGAAAACGCACTGCAAAATGCACTTTAAAACTGCATTTGCATACAATTTTTTTTTTTATAGTGGTAACTTAAATCATAAAATAGACCAAAACAGCTTTCAGAAACTTTTTAAATCTTTGAAAAATTCGGTCCACTTATGGAAATGTGGCTCTTCAAAGTTCACTACTTTTTCCATTTTTTTTAACTTTTTGAAAAATGAAAAACGCTAATAAAATCGCGATCTTTAACAATGTTAAAAATCTAAAATCGCAAATGTATATTTGGCTCCATAGAGTCTCTCCGTGCAAAATTTGAAGAAAATCGGAAGACCTTCGGTCAGATTTGTGGCGTTTTCTCATGGAATGAATGATATATACTACATATTGGTTACATATTTTTGATATTTTTTCGTTCGGGCGCTCCGTTTGCGAGATATAGACATTTTTTCTACATTTTCGATGAAAAATGGTAATGGGTTGTCGTTGGTAACTATTATGCTACAACCCAGTGGTATTATGCTATAACCCAGTAGTATCAACCATAGATAAAGGAAATAAGCGTTGTCAAGTACTGTCACTAGGTGCTGTGTTATCGTTTTGTAACTTTCATTGACGTTTCTCATAACATTCACTGACGCTTATTCAACAGTGTGGGACATTTTTTCAATACAAAAATAGAATCATTTTCCAGGTTGTGCTGTTCAAACAACTAATTTAGTTTTTTTCATGTCTCTGTGTTCCCCACTTGCAAGTTAAAATTTTGTTATTTCGATTGCATCTTTTTTGTTTACTGTTGTAGTTGGTGTTCGTTTTTGTAGGATTTGAGAGCAACAGGCCACAAAACAAAAACAAAATCCCTGTTGATGTTGCCTACCATACCTATTGTTACCACCTGTTCTAAATACATCTTGCAAGGTATATTTTGTTTGGGATCAAACGTTGTAATTATTGCATCCAGCTCCATCTAGAAAATATCCCAATGAACAAGAAATTTCCCAAGGTACCCAACCATATTGGGTACTTTTGCTTTGGTTTGTGTCGAGACTAACATATGCTAGGAAATTTCTTGTTTATTGGGAAGTTTTTAAAACTACTGGGTTATACTACTGGGTTATAGCATAATACTACTGGGTTGTAGCATAATAGTTACTCATTACCATTTTTCATCGAAAATGTAGAAAAAATGTCTATATCTCGAAAACGGAGCGCCCAATGGAAAAATATTTAATTTTTGGTGGTTTCCAAAGGCTTTTTCATATAATTTTACAATTCCCATTTTTTATAATTTTTTTTTTAAATCGAAATTATTAGCAAATAACAAAAATGGCTATAACTCGGAAATGGTGCGTCCAATCGCAAAAAAAATAAAATTTGTTACCTCGATGGGAGACTTTAACCTATGGATATCTTGAATACGGTATAAAATAAATAAATAAAAATTATAAATAAAATTTAAATAAATAAATGGTTTCCCGTTACATCCCACGAGGGGATTATGGAGAGCTTCTTACAACCAGTGAGCTGTGCGCGATCTAGTTTTACACTCACTGATTGGGACCTACAGTTTTAAACCGGTTCCGAACAGTATTTTTAGAAGCTTTTTCACGGCTAAATACTCGATAGAGTCGCCACCACTAAGCGAGGTGACCGCCGTCAAAAGAAATTTAAGGTGGTCAGAGTAGTGATCGAACTCACGTCCTCATGCCAAAGAGCCGCGCCCACTACCATTGCACCACCGACGGTAAATTTTTAAAAAAAAAAACTAAAACTTATCCAATCAAAAATCGCTAAAACGCCCTTATATCAATATCTCGGAAACGGAGCGTCCAATCGAAATAGCAACTAATTTTTTAAAGGTGTCTAATGGTTTTCATAAAGTGTTCCAATCGTATGGAAGAATTTTTTTTAAAAAATCGGCAAAATAAGAAAATAGGCTATAGGCTATGCACCATCCAATCGCACAAATACTAACTTTGTCACCTCTTCTGAAGCTTTAATCAATGGACGTTTTTAATACAGAATCAGTTATTGTTTTAAAAAATCGCTAACACATATATGCGTTTTAGCGATTTTTATTTGAAAAATGTTAATTTAACGGATTATTTAAAAAAAAAGTGATGCTGTATGTGAGGCATCCATTTATTAAAGCCTCTTATCGAGGTAAACAAAATTTTTGTTTTGCGTTTGGACGCACCGTTTCCGAGTTACAAGTATTTTTTTATTTTTAGCGGCATTCTTATTTTGGCGAAAATTTTAAAAAAAATAAAGTCGTCAATACGATTTGGACCCTTAGAAACCCGGAAAATTGGTTAGTTTTCGATTTAACGCTTCGTTTCCGAAATATAGACTTAATGGTGTTTTAGCGATTTTGTATTCGAGTAATTTTAGTTTTAGCGATTTTTGCCGTATTAAAGCCAACCATTTGTTACAGTCCCCTGCGGAGTTAAAAAATGTATTATATTTACGATTTTGCGCATCGCTTCTGAGTTATAGCCATTTTTTATTCTAGCGATATTTTTATTTCTGCGATTTAAAAAAAAAATTCTTATTGTAGTTTTTTGTTCTGTTTTTGTTGATGATGCTTCATAAACATCGAAACGATCGTCCAGCGAATGTGAGTTCGAATTTCAGCAGTGGGATGTACAATTTTTTTTTACTAACCAGTGAAAACACGATCTCTTAGCCTTAAAGGAAATTACAACATTCATACTAATTTTTTTGGTATTTAAATATAAAATACACAATTTTACTTCTCTATTCTATTAGTCAAGCTCAAGACCATCTATATCTCAATAAATAGAGATATGGTCTTTTAAAAAAGAAGATGTTTAAAAAATAAGATGTTGCATCCTCATGATTCCTGGAAAACCGTATACCTATTTCAAATATCGCCACAGATCTTCATCAGCGGTTTTTTGGAATGTTGCTTTTGAAAAATTTATCAAACTCAATGCAACCGAAAACTCATCTGAATGGAGAATTTTCCACTATGCAAGTTTTCGAAAAATATCGCAAGCAAAACACACAAGAAAACATTTGCCAACAACTTCTTTCCATCTCCAGAGAACCATCGGTCCTCATTAGAAATGATTTTTGTTGTTGTCTAAAAGGCAACACAATGTTTATTGCCTGTATTTTCGTCGTGCTCTACATTCATCAGGGATGATTTTTATTTATTCAGCCTTTCTATTGGTACTTTTTTTGTTTTATTATTCAGGAACCATGAGGATGCATTTGCAAAACATCTTCTTTTTGACGTGACAACGTCTTAAATTAGGTTGCGGCTGGGAGTCACTTATGAAAAAGTGTAACGCCCGGTAACGTTACGATGAGTCACCGAACACAAGTAAACGCAATGTGTTTACTATACCAAAATTTGTAAAATATATTTTATTTAGAAATGTGTAAGTATTTGGGAAAACAATTTTGAAACCAAAATTCTGAAGATCAACAATCGAGCAACATTATATTTACTTTGAAAGTTATTAACTTTGCAGAAGAAAGCAGCAGCTGCATAATCAAGATGTTTTCAAAACCGTTCTCATGACAAATATAAACTTGAAATCATACGAAGTATTACTTTCCAAAATTTCCAACATATCTGTTACAAAAATTTCATGTTAAAGTTGAAGTTAGTAATCACAAGATTGTTTACTGGGTTACTGGGTTGCATTTGCATCCCTTTAATGTTCATTTGTCTGTATCTGCAAGTATTTCCAGTCAGCCAGAAAATATTGTATTGTATTTGAAGACCTACAATGTGCAGAGGTGTGTATCTTGTTGACCTATTTGAAATGCAAAATTTACATTTGCCAAAAAATAACTGAATATACATACATAGAAATTCGTAGATATTGTTTGTTGTTCTTTCAGTTGCTGTTTAGAATTTATTGGGGGCATTGTTGCTTTCATCGTAATTATGCAAAATATTGGTTACAATCATGTCTTCTGAAAGGGAAAATGATACAAATGCAATCGAAAGGTGCTCAGTTTGTGCAAATTGAATCAATGTTTACAATACTCCATTGACACATTAAATTGTACTATGCTGAATAAAACCGAGGACTAGTTGTTATAAATCCGGTCACGTTTTATCCATTAGTAGGAATTCAATAGAAACCGGCGCACATTTAAAAAAATGGACCCTCGTTACATACCATGAAGGGATTGGGGGAGTATCTCTCGAACATATAATTTCAAATTGCTTAGAGAGGTTGGCTGGTTAGCTTTAGTGTGAAACAGTCACCTGTCCCATCCTTTATACTATAATATCCTACACATGTATTATGTGTTTATAAAGGTGTTTATCTTATAATAATGTGCGTCACAAAAATCGCTATTGATTATTCTAAGAAAGGGTGACCGTCGGTAGTTTAAGACGCATTCTTTAGAAGTCGATAAAGGGTTTACACTACTTCATTTCTGAAACAAGTGCAAAACTGATTCCCATGGATATACTTGTTATAATTTTTGCTGGGACGACAGAAACAGGGTTCGTATTTCATGGGCAAGGCATTTGGAAAATAATGGGTAACTATCCACGGCAATGGGGAGTTACCCATCACGATTACCCATTACCCTCAACGAAGTGGAGAAAATAAGGGGTAGCTCCCCACGACAATTGAGAATTACTAATCACGATTAACCATTACCCACAAGGTAATGGGGAAAATAATGCGTAGCTACCCACGACGATGGGTAATGGATTAACCGGGGTAACCCATCCCCATTATTGATCGAAATTATGAAAACATTTCTGTATTTCGGAAACGGAGCGTCCTATCGAAAAAGTTAACCAATTTTCGCATGTTTCTAAGGATTTTTCATAAATTACTGCAATTTGTATGGAAGAATTTTTTTTTCGAAAAATCGCTAAAATAAGAAAATCGACATAACAAAAAAGTGGGTAAACTCGCAAATGGAAAAAATTATAACCAGTATCAATCGATCGAACAAAAATCGCTAAAACGCCTTCATGTTAATATCTCGGAAACGGAGCGTCCAATCGAAAAAATAACCAACTTTTGCACTTTTCAACGGGTTTTTCATAAACTGGTCCAGTTCGTATGGGCGAATCGCCAAAATTAGAAAATCGCTAAAATAAAAATGTGGCTATAAATCGGGAAAAAAGTGATGCCACATTTAAGACACCCATTGATGAAAGCTTCTGCTAGAGGTATAATTTTTATTATTTTTTCGATTAGACGCATCGTTTACGAGCTATGGCCACTTTTTTATTTTAGCGGTTTCCTTATTTTGGCGAATTTTTGACCAAAAATTCTTCCACACTAATTGGACCAGATGATGAAGAACCCTTACAAACCGGAAATTTTTTTTTATTTTTCGATTGGACGCTCCTTTTCCGAGATATAAAATATTTTTCTAATTTTTTCATATTTTCGATAAAAAAAAATGGGGTAACCTATCGCCCATCATTTTCCCCATTTTCCTATTTTCGTGGGTAGCTACCAATTATATTCCCTGTTACCTTTTGGGTAATAGGTAAACGTGATGGGTAATTCCCCATCGTCGTGGGTAACTACCCATTATATTCCCCATTACCCTCAGGGTAATCAAGAGGGGTAATTCTCCATTGTCGTGGGTAGCTACTCATTATTTTCCCAATACCCTGTGGGTAATGGGTAAACGTTCATTACACATTCCACACGACGATATTTATGGGTTTCACATGAGAGAGTAAATATGAATTCTAGACAGAAACAAAATCGATCAGACGGAGAATTGTGATTCCGAGTAAATATTAATATTTCGGGCTCCTCAAACTTTTCGAAGGTAAAGCGCAAACAGGCCTTTTTCCCAAACAAACTTTTGTTGCTTCAAGGGAAAAGTTGGGGTATTGGCGTCACATAAAACATTATCTGAACTACTTAAGAACTATAGCGCATAAGCATAAACGCATACGAATGTTTTAAGATTACATGAAAAGTTAAAATTTTCTTATGAATATGCTATTTGCCTAATAACAATTTCTCCATGGAACGATATTTTCTAAATTGAGGAAGCCATGGGCCTCCATGAATTGTGTACTATACTATCGTAGTACCTTGGCATGCTCAGTGGATTACTAATACACAGAGTAGAGATTCATTGTCACAACAATATTTACAGCCAACTAAAATTTGTCGGTTCCTGTGACTATCACATTATTCAGTTGTGATTACCAAAAATTGTGTTCCGTATCACCAAATGTAATGCACATCAATTGATTTGTAATTCAGTTTTGGTTGCGAGAACTGAAATATTTAGTTGAAGCCACCGCAGCAAGAAACAAATGTGATCTGTTAATCGAAGTTTAGTTCTAGCAATAAAATTGTCCTCTAGTGGTGAATACTCTATTAGTTGGATGAACGAAAAATGTAAAAACTAATTCGGTTGTACCAATTGTACTAATTACTTGAATTTAATGGCTGTCACAACCATTTGGTGATGCTTTAACCCATTATGAATTTTATAAAAAAACAGTAAAAACAATAATTTTTTTATTAAAATTGTGTATTTTATACTTAAATATTAACAAAATTATTATTATTTATAACCGAGGTTCGTATTTCGTGCCCGTTTTTAATCGAATATATGAAAAAATTTCTATATCTCAAAAAAATATCAAATTTTTACGGATTTCTAAGGGTTTCTCACAAAATTTTCCAATTCGCATAAAAAAAAATTTTTAATTTTTATTTCATTATTCATATATAATAGAGATATACTTTTTTTTAAAAAAAGAAGATGTTTTGCAAATGCATCCTCATAGTTCCCTTCAAAGCGTATAGCTATTTTTTTTTTTTCAAAAAACCGCCAAAATAAAAAAATCGCTAAAAAAATGCTATATCTCGGAAACGGTGCATCCAATCGCAAAAATAATAAATTTTTTACCTCCATAAAAGGCTGTAACCAATGAATGTCTTTACTACGGCATCACGTTTTTTTTAACAAATCGCTAAAACTAAATTTTTTGGAATAAAAAATCGCTAAACCGTCA
Organism: Phaonia tiefii; assembly: GCA_963931995.1. Lineage (NCBI taxonomy): Eukaryota > Metazoa > Arthropoda > Insecta > Diptera > Muscidae > Phaonia > Phaonia tiefii. Next base: position 50,648,493 of record OZ008367.1, read on the forward strand.
TTATGTATATATTTCGCAAACAGAGCGTTCAATCGAAATGTAACTAAATGTTTCGGCTTTCTGAGGGGTTTTCATAAAGTGGTCCAATTCGTATGACTTTTTTTTCTAAAAATCGCATAAATAAGTAAATCGCTAAAATAGCGATTTTAGCGATTTTTTTTTTAAAAAGTGATGTCGTATTAAAGACATCCATTGGTTAAAGTCTCTTATAGAGGTCACTAAGTTATAGCCTGTTTCTCTATGTGGAACAAAAAACTAAGCGAAAGAAATTCAGTCACTCACATTCAACTCAAATTGGGTTTATTTATCTAAGTCGAAATTTTCGTTTGCCTGACTCCATGTTTGTTCGTAAGTAACAGCACATTCGAAATAAAGAAACCAAAATTTGTACTGAATAGTTTTATGTTTTCATTCGACTTGAAACGGCAAGATTGTGAAACCCAAATCAACTTTCTTTCGTCTAGAACACGAACGAAAGCTTTCGTTCGAGATAGATAAACATGATTTTATTATTTTTGCGATTGAACACACCAGTTCCGAGTTATAGCCATTTTTTATTTCATTTATTTCCATATTTTGATGATCTTTTGAACAAAACGTTTCCCATACGATTGGACCACTTTTTGTAAAATCCTTAGAAACACGTAAACAATAGTTTTGTTTTCGATTGGACGCTCCGTTTCCGAGATATTGGCATAGGGGAGTTTTAGCGATTTTTGATTGCAGAAATTTTAGTTTTAGCGATTTTTAAAACTAAGGTAAAAAATTCATTATTTTTGCGATTAGGTGCACCGTTTCCGAGATATAGCCATTTTTTATTTTAGCGATTTTCTTATTTATTTTATGCGAATTGGAACACTTTGTAATAATCACGTATTGGACGCTTCGTTTTCGAGATATATAAATTTTTCTAAATTTTTCATATTTTTGATCAAAAATAGGGATGGGTTAACCTGAGTATCATAACCTGGGTATGTATATTAGGGTGGACCTTGTGTCGATATTTTGGTAGATGAGGGCTCTATTCCGTGCCTTTTGGAAAAAAAATGACAATGCCGAAAAAAAAAATTAAAAAAAAAAAACATTAGGGGTTACGCACGAGCCGAGAAAAAGGTCCACTTTGCCAAAATTAGGGGGGAAATTGCCATAGGTCATCAGGGGTCACCTGTAGGGGGGAATAATGTATGGCCGACCCCCATTAACTTTTTACCGCCAACATTTTCCCCCAAGACACCCACCCCCTATCTCCTCCCCTTAGGGGGGTCACCATACAAAAATGGAGGTTGCTCAGTATTTTCGAAAAACACCATAGGTCATCAGGGGTCACCCCCAGGGGGCAAAATATATCACCGACCCCAATTAACTTTTCATCCCCAACATCTTTTCCGAACAAACTTACCCTCTATCTCCACTCCTTGAGGGACTCCCCATACAAAAATACTGAAAATCTATGTATTTGCAGTTGCACAATATCGAGATTTTTTGATTTTTTTTTGATTTTTTTACAGAAATTCCACCAATATTCAAGAGTGGTCATTGTTTGGAAAGTCTTGAAAAATTTGAAACGCACACGTGCTGAATCAGGTACATAGGCACCCTTAGCAGATGCCCCCATTCATCAGTACCTGGCAGTAAAATATTGCAAAATACGTAGTAGTTATAAATAGCAGTTCATTCATCGATTGTTGTCATTCAACAAGTGCCGACGACCGCGAAAAGTAAATTGATTTTTCTCCCGTTTTTTAAAAGTTAAGATGACAACACGACTTAGATCGCGCGACGATATTTTTTTGATTGTTTATCCAAGCATGAATATTACGGGGAACAAATTACCGTCGAAGAAGCAAGTGCTAAGAATGCATTTCTTCAACATTCGCAAACGAAACATGTCGAAGAAAAATAGTGCGGTTATAGTCGCGGACGCAGTGATGATTTTTTGGCGCCAAGCAGCTATTCCGACGAAAGCCAGAGGAGATGTTACAAGAAAAATAGCTGCGCTGCACGATGAGTGGGATGCTTTAAGAAAGTCATCTCACAGAAAGACTGAGTCCACTAGAGAAAAAGAGAATACGTTTTCTGATAGCTTGGATAATCTTTTCGACATCGCACACGCCAACGCCCTTGAGAAAATGACAAATACCGAAGACATTGAGTTTCTGCTAAAGCAAAGAGAAGATGGCCGGCCAGGAACTATGGGAGGTGTGGACGCTACTGATACTCGAACGAGGAAAAGAAAAGCTGAGCGCGAAGAACAAGAAGAGTTGCGACGCAAACGTGCAACGGAATCTAGTAGAGATCGGTTCGCTAAAGGCGGTAAGCTATTTCGCGCTTTGTGTGTTCGTCCAATGTTTATATTCAAATGAAATTCGTTAAATTTTCAAGCAGTGATTCAAGCGATGATAATGGGAGACAGGACGAAAACTTCCCGGCAGAAGCTGGCCCGTCAAATGTTGGTGACAGAAGAGGTTACAAACAATGTTTTACTGAACGAGTCCTATCAGCTTTGGACAAGTGCAAAGTGACTGAGCGAGACGCGGTCGGCATTATGATAGCGGCGGCAGAAGCATTTGGACGCGATCCTCAACAATACACAATAAACCGTACGTCGCTTCGGAGATGTCGGCGTTCAAATCGAGAGAACATGCTGAGTTATGTGAAAGACAATCCAGAAGTAAGATCGCATAGATTTATTTGCTCTCATTCAGAATTCTTATTCTTCAACGCGTTTCATTCATCTCCAGCTTGTCGCAGCTAAATCCTTCGTAGTCCATTGGGATGGCAAAATGCTTTTGGATTTTGTGGGTACAAAGAAGGTGGACCGTCTACCGGTAATTGTCTCGTACGGAGAAAAAGAACAACTTCTTGGAGTTCCCAAAGTAGAAGATGGGAAAGGAAAAGGCCGGAGAATAGCACATGCCGTTTATCAACTGTTGGCATCTTGGCATATGACACATCGAATACAAGGACTTTCTTTCGACACGACATCAACGAACAGTGGCCCATTCTCCGGAGCCGCAGTTGCTCTTGAGCGGCTGTTGGAGAGAGAAATCTTATATTTACCTTGCAGACACCACGTATACGAACTGGTGCTAAGGGAAGTTTTTGAGACAAAAATGGGAAAGACCAGTGCACCAGGCGTTCCTTGCTTTGACCGTTTCAAACAGGAATGGGACGCTGTAAAGGTTAAACCATTCCATTCTGGCTTGATAGACGATCAAGTCGTCAGAAAAATTCCTGTGGCAATGCAAGTCGGCATAAAGAAGTTTTGCTTAGATCAATTGAAGGAGAAACACCCTCGCGATGACTACAAAGAAATGCTACAATTAATTCTTTTGTTTCTGGGTGAAAAACTTGAGAATTACCATTTCCGACCTCCAGGACCCGTTTCCCATGCTCGATGGATGGCAAAAGCCATTTACAGCCTCAAGATGCTTTTGTTTCGGAGAACTTTTCACTTATCTGTATGTGAATTGAATGGTATTCGACACGTTTGTATTTTTGTGGTGCGACTTTACGTCAAGGCATGGTTTGGTTCTTCTCGAGCAGCTGAGGCGCCGAATCAAGATTGGAAGTTTTTGAAGGACATCGTCGAGTACAAGTCCGTTGACCAGGATTTATCTCGGGTAATGATAAAGAAATTTATCGGTCACCTATGGTATCTCGCCGATGAGCACATAGCCCTTGCCTTTTTCGATGACAAGGTTTCAAATGAGTTGAAGGCCAAAATGGCCCAAGCATTGCTAGAAAATGAGAATGACGAAGGTGAAGAAGATGAAGAAGACGAAAAAGGTGAAGAAGATGAAGAAGACGAAGAAGGTGAAGAAGATGAAGAAGACGAAGAAGGTGAAGAAGATGAAGAAGACGACCCGGTTCCCCCAGCTCCTCGCGTCGTAATCAAAAGCACCAGCGTTAACAAAATCGAGGTGAAATTCAAAGATGTGAATGAGGAATTCTTGGCTAAAGACTTGAGCAACTTCGTCTCTCATAATACCAAAAATTTATTTGTACGATTTGGAATATCGCAAGATTTCATTCTTGCAAATCCAGCAACCTGGAAATCTCGCGCAGACTATCAAGAAGGTCGTAGAATTGTAAATAACTTGCGCGTTGTGAACGACACTGCCGAAAGAGGAGTAAAAATGATACAATATTATAATAGAATACTGTGTCAAGGCGAAGAAGAGAAACAGTATTTACTACATGTTATCGATTCTTACCGCAATAAATACCCATCAGCGAACAAAAATATGTTAATTTGACTATATTATATTAAGAGTGCTTAGTAGTACTACTCAATTACAGCTTCTTTTATTTTTGTATGGGGAGTCCCTCAAGGAGTGGAGATAGAGGGTAAGTTTGTTCGGAAAAGATGTTGGGGATGAAAAGTTAATGGGGGTCGGTCATATATTTTGCCCCCCTAGGGGTGACCCCTGATGACCTATGGTGTTTTTCGAAAATACTGAGCAACCTCCATTTTTGTATGGTGACCCCCCTAAGGGGAGGAGATAGGGGGTGGGTGTCTTGGGGGAAAATGTTGGCGGTAAAAAGTTAATGGGGGTCGGCCATACATTCTTTCCCCCTACGGGTGACCCCTGATGACCTATGGCAATTTCCCCCCTAATTTTGGCAAAGTGGACCTTTTTCTCGGCTCGTGCGCAACCCCTAATGTTTTTTTTTTTTAATTTTTTTTTTCGGCATTGTAATTTTTTTTTCAAAAAGGCACGGAATAGAGCCCTCATCTACCAAAATATCGCAAAAATGTCATTTCAAGGTCCACCTTAATGTATATTTAAGTTAATTTTTGTAACTGAAATCACCCATAGGTGAAAGTCTCCTATGGAGGTTAAAAAATTCATTATTTTTGCGATTGGACGCACCGTTTCCGAGATATACCCATTTTTTATTTTAGCAATTTTCTTATTTTGGCGATTTTTTTATAAAAAATTATTTCATGCGAATTGGAACATTTTGAAATTAGAAACCCGTACAAATTTGTTATTTTTCCGATTGGACGATCCGTTTTCGAGATATAGACATTTTTCTAAATTTTTCATATTTTCGATCAAAAATAGGGATGAGTTAACCTGGGTATGTATATTTAAGTTAATTTGTGTAATTGAAGTCACCCATAGGTGAACGTCTCCTATGGAGGTTAAAAAATTCATTATTTCTGCGATTGGAGGAACCTTTTCCGGGATATACCAATTTTTTTATTTTAGCGATATTCTTATTTTGGCGATTTTTTGAAAAAAAAAATTCAAGCGAATTGGAACACTTTGTGAGAAACCCTTTGTTATTTTTGCGATTGGGAGCTTCGTTTTCTGGATATAGACATTTTTTCAAAAATTTATCATATTTTCGATCAAAAATGGGGATGGGTTACCCTGGTTATCATATGTATGTTTAAGTTAATTTGTGTCATCCACAATAATAGTTCCCCCATGCAAGTGTCCACAAGTGTTTGCATGCGTTTGTGAAGGCGTCAATAGTGGCGTCAGATTCAACGATTGTGTTTAAATGTCTCACTTCACCTCAATTTATGATAATATGTATTCTTCGTTGGCTGATATCTATATTGTTTGTTAGTGATTTTCACAACTTTGTTTATCACTTTCAGTTTAAAATAATAGTTTTACTGTAAATTCCTCATGTAACATTGAAATATGCATATGTAGCTTTTCTTTAACAACAAAGCCTCTTGTGAAAAATCGAATACACTCCGGTTCACTTATTTAAAGGCACTAACAATTCCATTTGCAGCAGCCTGTATCTTTTGCAATTTGTAACCGATTGCAGAATTTTAAAATGCAAATGGAAGCTAGACATTTTGAGATATAAAAAAAAATTATGAAAATAGTGGTTTCTTAACTAGAGCAATTTATTAAAAAATGTCAAAAAATGTGCTATTTTTTTTTTTGGTTCACTTGAACAAAGCCACTTTATTATTTTGTTATTATTTTTAAAGTCAGCGATGATTTTTTGTAGGGAGCGTTTGTTTATTACAATTATTACATCTTAATCAAAATGGCAAAACAAAAAATTTTAAATCTATTGGAAAAAACTAAAATCGATGTTTACCATTCTGAAGGATATTCTAACCGCGCAATAGCTAAAAAATCGGACGGAGCACAACAGTTGTCGACAATTACATCAAGGACCCCGAGGTGTATGGAACACATTTTAAAATAAGGGTTTCATTGACTTTACGTATGAGAAAAGAAAAATCATCAGAATTGCTTCTAATTCTGCCTTATCCTTGTTAAAAATAAGAGCTCAAGCTAGAGTGGAAGCGAGCAAGTCATCAGAATCCAGAGTAATTAAGAGCTGTGAGTATCTTAAATATCTGATATAGCAAAAAAGCTGCCAGTTAGTACTCCTCGCAAGGAAAAGCGGCTTCAATTCGCAAGAGACTACATGGTATGGGACGTGCAGACAAGAGGTCATGTAAATGACTGGAGAACTGTTGTATTTACGGATGCGAAGAAGTTTAGCTTGGATGGGCCTGATGGCTACAACTATTATTTCCTTGCTCTGTGCAAAGAAAAACGTTTTTTTAACCGGCATCACAGCCGAGTGGGCGGCGCTATGGTTTGGGGTGCTATTACGTACTATGACACCATCGATTTTGAATTTCAAAGAGCAAAAATGACTGGTGCAAGCTAGAAAACGTTATTGGAATCGGCTTTTCCGACGTTCAGTGAACTATTTGGTCCCATATCTTGGATATTGCAACAGGATAATGCCCCTATACACAACGCCAGAGTAGTAAAGAAGTTCTTTGCAAGCCAAAATGTTAATTTTCTTGACTGGCCACCCTATTTGCCAGATCTAGCCGTTCTCGAGAATGTCTGGGGTTGGTTATCTCGTAAGGTCTATGACGGAGGTAGACAATTTGATGACAAGCAGTCACTAATTCAGGCCATTAAGAATGTTTGGAATCAAATTTCGATGGATTACATAAATTATCTTTATCTCTCAAAGAAATCCCGTATATTTGAAGTTATTAAAAACAACGGGGGTTTGTACCCATTACTAGTAGTAGTTAAATAAAGTAAAATAAATTAAAAAACAAGAAAAACAGTTTTTCATTAAAATTAGTTAAAGTGCCTTTATTCAAGTGAACCAAAAGAAATAGCACACTTTTTGACTTTATTTATAAAACTGGTTTAAACAATTATTTAGTTAAGAAACTACTTTTGTCATGATTTGTTTTATATGTCAAGATATCTAGCTTCGATTTCCATTTCAAAATTCAGCAATCGGTTACAAATTGCAAAAGATACAGGCTGCTGAATATGGAATTTTTATTGCCTTTAAATAAGTGAACCGGAGTGTAATTTTGTAGCAAGTGTTTTTGCAACAGAAACTAAATTATGACTACAGTGACTAATAATTGAACACGAGTTCTAATATTGTACTTTTTATTAGTTGTATCTTCCATTTAAGATGAATGATATTTTTAAAATACTCAAATTGGTTAATACAACTTAATTTCTGTAGTGGCAACTTGTATTTAGTAAGACCTATTTTTAATCTATCAATATCAGCAGTAAATAATTCTGATGTCTGACAATTATGAATTCTAATCAAAATATAGACTTTAGCATGGAATTTCCAAGGCCTGAATTGACTGAATTGACTTCCATCTGTGCGCATATTATTCATTCTATTTGCTAACCTTCAAAAATTTCAAATCTTGGAACAGTAATTATATTTGTTTCTTGGTGTTAAACAGACTAGATTTTAACAAGAACTGATTTAGAAAAATATTCAAAAATACATATTCATATACACGCACACACACTCAATCAACATGTTGATTTTGATAAGAATTCGGTATTTAAGTACAAACTAAAACTGAAATCAGCATCAGTACTTCCATCGACTCAGACACATTTGAAAATTTTTGTCGCTAATTTAAAGATGAATTTATTTACAATCACTTTATTCATAGTCCTACTTGGCATTGGACATGCTTGGCAACGGGGCGGATTAAATGCCACTGATCCAGGTAAAGTTCCGTATTCAGTTTTTATGAAATTTTAGTTCCGTGTACGTGTATAAAAAAATAACGAACGTTTCGTGGAACCGAAAATTTAATTTGCTTGGTATTCAGCTCTGTGGAAAAATTTCATAAGCAAAAGCAATTACAGAGTTGTTATATCAAAGTTGTATCGTATGAAAACAATTGTTTGGGGAAGTTTTAAAATGGAGATACACATAGTAATTATTAATGAAATATTTGCACGGTAAAGTAGTAAATCTTTGCAACCAACAATTTCCGATTACAGAGAAATGACAAAATTTCTTACAAGAATTTCCCAAGAACTGATTACTGGAATTAAGACGGCTGTAACGCATTGACATTCAAATTGCTCTGTATAATAAAAATCTTTACTTTTCTTATATAGCCCATCCCGGTAAATGTGTTATTAGGGGTTTGATATTGAATCCCGGCGAGACGGGAAGCCCAGAAGGTGAATGCGTGCGTATTGGATGTCGCAATGAAAAAGGAGACTATATAACGGAAGGGTTAGTTAATCTCTCTGTTTTTCTACCTTACCGCACATAGAGGTATTTTACACAAATTACAATTTATATGTATTTATATGATTTCAGCTGTGGCACATACGGAACAGATCCGCCGTGCAAAGTAGGTGGTTCCAAATATCCTAACGAACCTTATCCAAAATGCTGTGAAGTGGAATATATTTGTCCCGAAGGCGTTAAACCAACAAATATCTGGGGAATAATGTGAAACTGAAGGAGATCGAAAAATATTTACACTTGAAAAATAAATATTTATAAATGCACATTAAAATTAGAAGGACTATGACCACTAATAAAGGCTGGCTTTATCAGCGTACTTGTAAAGTTTAATAAACTACTAAATGGGCTCAATGATAGAGCAGAGGGCATGAATAGAAGCGAGCTATGGTCTGGGTTGTATGCATTCGTCACATCTGAGTGGCAGGGCCTAGTTTATGCCGGATGTAGGATTCGTCGAGAACAACCCTGGTTTTAGTTTCAATCTAAGCCTTGGTTTCATACACGCAAAGAAAAAACTCGTTCCTCCCAAACGAAATCTCAGATAACTGAAGTTCGTTTGAGGTTAGGAGAAGCGAATTTCTGTTAAGCCATACATGTCATTTCGTTTGGGAGAACCGAAAAATGTTTGCAGCAAACGAGTTATGAAAAACATAAGATGAAAAGACTTTTGCGAGGACTGAAAAACGGTTCCGCCAACTGTTGTTTTGGTTACAGCAACCGAGTTGTAGTTGCTTCCAACCAAAAAAACGCTTGCGAGAACTGAAAAACGTTTGCAGTAAACAAGTTGAAAAAACGTTTGTGGGAAACGAAAAACGGTTCCACCAACTGTTCTTTCGGTTACAGCAACAGTCTTGAAATTAAAAGTTAATTATGGCTTCCATAAGCTCTTTTTGGGTTAAATTTAATTTTGGTTTTATTTAAATTTATGATTTTGGGTTTTTTCACTGTCTACATACACGTCTGTCTCGCCTTGCATTCATATAACAACTAAAATTTTAGCAAACTTCATCGCGTCAATTGTCCATCCAAGACATATTGACAAGGTAGAAGCATTAGAGTGTGTAATCACTTTTATGTGTATGTGTACGCGTTAGTGTGTATGGCAAACGAGTGATCAGTGTATACAGTGAAGTCGAGTGTATACAGTCGACAGAATGAGAGAAATTTACGTTCTTCGTAATCTGTGCTCTCATTAGAAAAATGGCTAATTTCAGTTATCGCAAACGTTTTTGAATTTGCGGCAACTGTAACTTTGTACGCGTTTGATGCAAATGAGAATTCGTTTGCAATAACATGATACACATTTGCGATTATAATTTTATTTGGGAGAACTAGATGAACGGTTGCGATTAATAAATTAATACAAATCAATCAAAGTATTGTTGCGGCAACCGAGCAATAAACGTTTTTTTTCTTTGCGCGTACCAACATGTCACAGCTTGCTGAATGCGAATGAGACTCTCTGATCGAGAATCGTATGATTGCGATGCTTTAACTGAAGACTGGCTGCATGTTTTATGACTGAGTGTCCGTCTGAGTCCCTAAAATCCCCGCACAAAGCATGAAGCCAGTATTTCCAGATATGCTAATGACTGGATAGCAAGCAAGCTGTATCCGAGTGCGTAGTCTAGGGTGGCTTAATTGTGGTTTGTGTTTTCGCTGGTCTGCGTCAGAATGCACATTAATATAGTGGCAGAATGTTTCGTGGGTTTGGGTTTTGCCGAACAATCGATTCAGCGCGACAATATATTGCCCGAGCTGTTCTATCCTGCGCATTAATTAGGTTAGATTACCCTAACGATCCGTCAGTGGTGCAATGGAAGTGTTTGTGGCTCTTTTTTTCCTGAGAATATGGGTTCCGGCCCTGCACGCAAAGAAAAAACTCGTTCCCCCCGAACGAAATCTCAGATAAATGAAGTTCGTTTGTGGACTGTAGTTACGAGAAACGATCTTCTGTTAAGCCGTACTTGTCATTTCGTTTGGCAGAACCGAAAAATATTTGCAGCACATGAATTCTAAGAAATATAACCTGAAATAAACGTTTACGAGAACCGAAAATCAGTTCCGCCAGCTGTTCCCCCGATTACAGCAACCGAGTTGTAGTTGATCCTAATTAAAAAAAGTTTGTAGTGGTTTCTTAACTAAAGAACTTTGTTTGAGCAATTTATAACAAAAAGTCCAAAAATTTGCTTTTTTTTTTTGTTCGCTTGAATAAATGCGTATTAAGGAAACCGCATAATATTATGTAACCTAAACCGAAAAACTGGCTAACCGGGCTTTTTGGTATTAACCGTGTGCCTGTTTTTTAAAAAACAAAATTTTCGAACAAATCGAAAACCGGTTATCTGACGTCGGTTAACCGGTTTATTCTCAATTTCTGTTAATATCCTTAAAAAAAATTAATAATAAATTATGTAATTTTCTAATTTTATTGAAATTTTGGAATTAAGAATCAATATTTCTATTTTCAAATATGATTTTATGATTCAATAAGATCTAAACGACATTTCCAACCAATTTTGTATTCAAATTTCAAAATGATTGTATGACTTGAATAAGAATTAATTAAAAATTAATTAAGAATTAAAAATTAAAATTATTTTATAAATAAATGTTTTATACTTAATAAGATGTTCATACATGAAAATCCATCTCAGATTTGAATAAGATTTTCGAATTGAAATCAGTTTGATGTGAATTTTGGCCGTCAATGGGGGGTGTGCGCGCCTCTTGTACATGAGATTCTGGCTTCGATACCTGCTGTGACCACCTTAAATTTCTTTCGGAGCCCAGCTTGCATAGTGGCGGCGACACTATCGAGTATTTAGCCATGAAAAGTTTCTCAAACTACCGGTTGGGACCGGAGTAAAACTGTGTGACCCAATCAATGAGTGTAAAACTAGAAAGCCCACAGCTGACTGGTGGTGGAAGCTCTCCCTAATCCCTTCATGTAATGTAACGGAATTATTTATTTACTTATTAACTTGAATTCATTACTAGGGTTTAGACTTTGCACAAAATAGAATTCGAAATTTTTACGATTCAGTTTACTATTTTGTTTTTGAAAATTATAATTTTGCACAAATTTTGAATAATTTTTTAAACTCTTTTCTAATGGTTTGGCGAACAAAATATTGTTTTAAAAACATTTAGTGACCAATTAATAATAACTTCTCCCATTAAACCATCAGTTTATACTTCGGATCTGTTCACCACAAGATAACCGAGTAAGAGTAAAGCGAGATCAAAAATCAGGTTTTAGTTCTTTGACAACCACTTTATTCCAATATATATATTTTTTTAAATATTAGTCATATTTCGTTCTTCAAAATTTTGACGTACGATATTTATTTAGTTTTCTACCTAATTTTTAAATTTTTCTTTAAAGTCTCGTCTAGATTTCTAGAGGATCATGGTTTTGTATGAACCCCTCAGAAGAAAGTAGTAGTGCAGAAATACACTTCGACTAGCCGCAAAGTGATACCCACTAGTCGCTCTGCATTTCCCCGTTAATGCTTTCAAGTTACGATTTTAACATTGGGCTGTCTTACGAAAACCACTACTCGCTTTTGTGTCGCTGTCGGGGTGGTGCAGCACTGAACAGTTTGGGAGTGGTGTACGACTGCAGAGTTTGGGAGTTGTGCACGACTGCAGAGTTTAGGAGTAATTTTCTAACAGCCGCCTCTGAACTAATCCACGAGTAGGTAGTTTTTGGGTAAATTAGTATTGAGAAATATTAAAAAAAGGACACAAGCATTTTGTTTTAATACGGTTATTTTAATTATTTATTAAGTTTTAAGAAAAAGAGTTAAAAAATTAAATTTCATAAAAAATCCAATACAAAAATATAAAAACACCTACCTTGAGATAAGTGTTTCGTTACGGAAAGTTTTTGCCTTCTTCCTTCGACCTTCTTCCTTCAAAATTGCCAACAATTTCTCTACATAAATGTTTGTGGGTTTGATATCGATGTACCACGTTTTCAGTCTTTCCGAAAACTTACGAGATTATCAAAATTTGCGACTCGTTTTCCGGCAGACTGCCATTTTCAGATGTGCCACTGCTTGCACAGAATTTCGCTTATATGTTCTCACATCGCATTTCTTCACTACACTTTTCAAATACTCCTTTTTTTATAAGCAACTTTTTGTTTTGCTACTTTTCGTTGGAAAGTTGGCTGTTGACTTTTATAGCCTATTTAAGGAGGACAAGAAAGGCTTTCAAAACATAAATTCTGATTTTGTCTCTATTAGTTCGAAATCGTTGGAGGATACGTTTGATGCTTTTAAACGGCATGAGGACATTATATACATGTAATTATATTTTTAGTTTTAAGGATGTTTTTCAATGGTAATGATTAAATTTGAGTAATATTACAAAAATCAGCCCATAATAATTAGTTTTTAGCAAAATAAAATCATAAATAATTATTTTTGTTTGAGAACTTTCATTGAATTTAAGTAATTATAAAAAATTTAGTACCATAATAAACAATAGCAATTTAATAATTTATATTTTTTGGGATGATTTTTTTATATTTAAGCTCAAAACCATTTGCTATATCTCTTTAAATAGAGATATAGTTGTTTTTAAAAAAGAAGATGGTCCTCATGATGATCCTCAAGATGATCCTCATGATTCCTGGCAAACCGTATAGCAATTTCTGATCTCGCCACAGATCTTCATCAGCGGTTTTTTAGAATGCGTTTATTTTGGAATGGTTTTTTGGAATGCCCCGGGTGGGATAAACCCTTTTCGTAATGCATCAGGGTAAAAACATATGAAATCAACCGAAAATATTAACATTTCTGACCTCATCACCTCCAAATTTGATAAGATTTTGTACACACGATCTACGGATCGGCACAATAATATTTGCCAACTTTCAGACATATAGCCTTCCAACTTTCAGAATTATGGCCATTCCAAGTTGGCAAAAATCAATAAAAATGCACTCAGATGCCTTAACACAATTTTTTATATCTCGAAAAGTATTCATTGTACGTTAATAATCAAGGGCTCATTTTACAGACAAAAACATGCGCCATTCAAAAAATTTTTTTTTTTTAATTTTCGATCAAGGATAATGCAAATAAAAAAAGGACTAAAATTTCCAAAGGATATATCTCGAAAATCAATATTTTTAAAAATTTCAAAAAAATATATGTTAATTCTTATTATGTTTTGTACAAGTCTGCCAAATTTCAATGTGGAGTCTTTATTACAACAGGAGTTATTAAGAAAAAAGCAGGCGAAGGTTTATGTATTTCATGAAATGTACCAAAATACAAAAAGGTGACAAATTACAAAAAGAAGGACAAATCAAATGTAACGGAACTTTTTCGACTTTTCTTTGCTTAAACTCTTTTTCTCCATTGCTAAACCTTTAATAAAAAGTACAACATAATGTATTATCATTATTAAACACTTTATTACAGCATATTTATTTATTTCTGAAGGATTTCAATTAAAAAATCTGCATCTGCCGAGTAACGCTTGACTTTAATTTTTTTTATCTACAGGTTCAATAGAATGCAGCTTTTGAGTTCCAGGAATAGTACGCAAATCTTTAAAACAAATTTGAAGGAACCGTGCTTCTTCTTCGTGGTCTTTTAGAGTTAAAAACTCGAAACTACAGTTCAAAAGATTTTGCAGGCACCATTCATATAATTGTTTTGGAGTAGTTATTTGACCTTGTAATGGACGCTGTAAACTAGCTCGACGTGCCTCTCTCTTTACGGCACCTCCAAGACCGTCACTTGGGCCTTTTCCATGGCTTGTTGCAAAAAAATGCCACTCAGCATTACATCAAAAATCTTCCATATGATAACAAAAATTGATAAAGTTCTTTTTATTTTTAAACTGGGCAGCACTACCGTCTTCGGGGTTGTTTTAAACTTTTTTCTCAAAAATACATTCAGGTGGCGATGGAACAGGTGAACAGCTACAGAATCGTGTACAAGACAATCAGATATTATTATGAAGTTTGTATGTTGTGTTTTTCCATCTGATTTAAAATAAATAGCAATTGGGTATAAAGTGGCCTGAGAGATGTTCCAGTGAAATCCCTGGACTGCATCCTGAATAGTAAAAGAAGCATTTTCTGAAAAATCGCAAACTGCTATGTACTCATTTTCTTCCAAATTTGATTTTCTTTCGCTCAGATATGCTGCCTGCTGTTTTGCAATAAATGAATGAGGTAATAGAATTTCAAGCTTTTCACATAGGGAATCCACAAAAACGTCGGCTTGGCCAACCATGGTCTCCAAATTATCCCTATCTACACTTAACCATTGTTTATATGTTATTTCATCAATATCATTTTGCCCTAGTAATTGATTTAGTTTTGCTTTTAAATTTTCAATTCCTGGACACTTGTTACATTTACGTAGGTGACACTTTGAAGAAGACGGAATGCATGTCATTTGTTTCAAACAATCTTTGTAACATTCAAGCTGATAATTCGGAACACCAGCAGTTAATTTTTTTAAATTTATAGCATCAATCATCAGCTTCATAATTCGGAACACCAGCAGTTAATTTTTTTAAATTTATAGCATCAATCATCAGCTTCATATTTTGATGCTTTGTACAAACACACACGTTATGAGATCCACTCGCATTTGCTAGAATTATATTCCACGGACGAAGTTGGCAAGACTTGGAAATACCTATTTTTATTCCATCATGTCGTTCCTTGAATAAGGCGTACATTTCTCTTAAGTTTCCAAGCAAAAGTCTTTTATTTTTCCTGACTTTTGTACCATTTTCAAAAACAGACACGAAATCTTTCTGTCCGGGCATACACCAGCTGACGTCATCGGATTCATAAAAGGATTTTACTAAACTGTTTGTCACTGGCGAAATTGGACTTCCCAGTTTTGGGTTAGGCGTACTCATCACACCCTTTGTTTCAACCAAATGCTTGACTTTTCGCGCGATATAGTTTGTAACCAGGAATTCTTCCTCAATTTTATGTATTGTCCAGCTTTTTGGTAAAATTGTTAGCAGTTGGATTTTCTCACTATTTTTTGTTAATATTTTAAACTTTTCTTTTAATTGTTCTATTATTTCGGATTGCGGGCACATATGCGAAGTTGATTGTGCTGAACCGTGGAAAATTTTGTCTTGAATCGAATCACTTATTTTCCTGAATTTTGCATCTCTGTACCGTTTTTGATGTAACTTCTTCTTTTTTATCGGAGATTGTTCCAGATACGGTAAAGATTGGTTTAATTTTGAAATAGCAACTTCTTCCGTGCCTGACGCAATGCCATCGAAAGTATCTACATTTTCGTTTATGTCTGAAGCTTCTTCCAAATTAGATTTATTAGATTTTTTCAGATGCGAAAATTTTATTCTACATGTCCCACAAATTTTATTTGAGATCGTAATGTTTTTATCCTTAGTATACTGTAGCATCCATTCTAGGACTTGTCTTAAACTTTTATTGCACCCAGTGTGACCGGATTTTTTAAAAGGATTACAGCAAAATGTTGAATTGAATGGCATATTTTTTATTTAAATACCACAACCGACTGAATAGTGCACGACTTTTTTGTATTGAGAATAATTATAATTTATTTAAATATTTAGTCTCTTTTTTTTGCTTTTTCAAACGATCACTTATGAAATCTAGTATTCAACTGAAGTTTGACTTAGAGTCTCTGAACTATTTATACTGTTTTTTTTTGGTACAACAAATAGAAAACGAGTTTAAGCAAAGAAAAGTCGAAAAAGTTCCGTTACATTTGATTTGTCCTTCTTTTTGTAATTTGTCACCTTTTTGTATTTTGGTACATTTCATGAAATACATAAACCTTCGCCTGCTTTTTTCTTAATAACTCATGTTGTAATAAAGACTCCACATTGAAATTTGGCAGACTTGTACAAAACATAATAAGAATTAACATATATTTTTTTGAAATTTTTAAAAATATTGATTTTCGAGATATATCCTTTGGAAATTTTAGTCCTTTTTTATTTACATTATCCTTGATCGAAAATTTAAAAAAAAAAATTTTTTTGAATGGCTCATGTCTTTGTCTGTAAAATGAGCCCTTGATTATTAATGTACAATGAATACTTTTCGAGATATTAAAAATTGTGTTAAGGCATCTGAGTGCATTTTTATTGATTTTTTCCAACTTGGAATGGCCATAATTCTGAAAGTACGAGAGCTAGGACACTGAAAGTTGGCAAACGCTATTATTATGTTTAACTTTCCCTTCGTACCAAATTTCATCCAATTCGAAATCGGTGCGGTCAACTCATTGGTTGATTTCATATGTTTTTACCCATCACTTAAATAATTTCCATTTGTATAGTAGGGATAGGGATTTGTATAACAATGTAGTCTATAGTTTATTTTTTTCTCGTGTAATAGGACAATATCTACTACCTACCTGCTCTTAAAAATTTACCTATTCTTGAAAAAAGGACCAATTCTAAAAAAAATCAAAGTTCTTAAAAAAAAATAACAAGCCTCTGTTTGATAACACGGGCGCATAGGTCAGACGTAGAATACGTTAGTTATTTTGCAATTAAAATATATGAATTAAGTAAACAAACGACAGCAAAGATCTGTAAACTTTCAAGCACACACAAGTGTCCACGCTCCCCTCCCTTCATTTTATGTTCCCCTCCAAACAAACTAATACCGACCGATCCAACAAAACGAAATGTACACACACACACATTTACACGCTGCTCGATAAATAAACAACGCACAGCAAAGCCAAAATCATTTGATTTCACAACAACAACAAAAACAACAGCGGCATTTACAAACCAACAACAACAGCGGCATGTACAAAAAAAGTCTAAAATATCATGCTCTTAAATATTTATTTCCTTAACTACATAAAACCTTTATATATAGACATATAATTTTTTTAATGTAATTCGAAACAAAACATATTCCCAAAACTGAGTAACATATAAAAATTGCTAAAATATGTTTTAATATTTAAGTAAAAGTGGGTGAAAGTTGACAAACATTTTCTCAAAATTTTGTGCTCCAGATCAACACCCCTACCTTACCGTATAACGTATTCTACGTTAAAACATTTCTTCAAAAAAAAAATATCTTCTCTTGTAAAAAATACCCTCGCTTACGAAAATTCCTTTTCTCGAAAGTACCTTTTCTTAAAAATAAATTATTACCTTTTTTATTGAGATACGTAGGCTTTCTGAAAAATAACCTTTTCCTAATATATAGCGAAAGGAACTTCGTTCCAACCGGATGTCGCAGGACACCTCATGTGATTTTTTTTGTTTACTTTTTTTGGTTTGTATTTTTATTTTAATTAAGCGATTTTTCTCCATTACTTATCAGCACACTTTAATTTAACAAGACAACAATTGTTGCAGGGTTGCCAACCCAAAATTATGTTGATAGTGTTGCCAACTTAAGTAACGGGGCTTTCAACAGAGACGCTACAAAAGAAAATCGATAGGGACAGCAAAGGACGCCATATTTTTTCCCGCTCTTTTGACATTTCTCTTCAGTAAGGTTTGCCATTTCATCATGGAAAGATATACGAGCCAACAACGAGTCGAAATTATTAAAATTTACTACCGAAATTTGGAGTCAGTGGCCTCAACTTTAAGAGCGCTACGTCCAATTTATGGTCGTCATAATCGTCCGACCAGATCAACAATTTAGCGTCTAGAGGAAAAAATGTTAATCCACAGGCACAGTACAAAATGTTCCCGTGCCAGTGAGACAGAGACTGCCCGTAGTGTCGAGAATATTGCTGCCGCTGAGGATTCAGTTCAAGAAAGCCCAAATGTGTCTCTCACACGTCGTTCTCAAGCGTTGGGCATCTCTGTGACGTCGTTGTGGCGAATTTTGCGAAAACATCTAGGCCTACATCCTTACAAGATAACATTGACGCAAGAACTGAAGCGGCTTGACTACCATAAGCGTCGTATGTTCGTGAATTAGGCTGAGCAACAACTTGAAAATGATTCGGATTTTCATCGGAAAATCATCTTCAGGGATGAGGCTCATTTCTGACTGAATGGCTTTGTCAATAAGCAAAATATGCGTTATTGGTCAAACAGCAATCCACACGTAATCCATGAGTCATCATTGCATACCGAAAAAAAAACGGTTTGATGCGGTTTATGGGCCGGCGGCGTCATTGGGCCGTACTTCTTCCGTGATGATCAAGACCGGCACATTACTGTGAATGCGTATCGCTACCGTTCAATGATAACCCAATATTTTTGGCCCCAATTGGATAATATGGACTTGGAGGACATGTGGTTCCAACAGGACGGCGCCACAAGCCACACAGCGATTGCCACAATCAATTTATTGGAAACCAAGTTTAGTGAACGTGTTATCTCACGAAATGGCCCAGTCGATTGGCCGCCTCGGTCGTGCGATTTGACGCCGTTAGATTTTTTTCCTGTGGGGCTACGTCAAGTCTATGGTCTATACCAGCAAGCCAGCGACGATTGATGAACTTCGTACGAATATCGAACGTGAAATTGCAGCAGTATCGGCCGATTTATGCTTGAAAACCGTCGAAAATTGGGTTCAGCGTCTGGACTTCTGCAAACGTGCCCGTGGTGGCCATGCAAATGAAATCGAGTTCCATACATAATGGCATCGAACGTACTTTCACAGGAATAAAGAATTTCATTGGTATCTAAGACCGGTTTTGTTTTATTTAAAAAACCTTTCGTAGCGCTCTTATTGAAAACCCGTTAATTTAAACTCTGAATTAGGTTTTTAGGTTAATAGTTGATTGCAGTTTAAACAGCCAAAGCTGGGTATTTAAACTATGATCAAGTGACCATATGATTTTGACAGAAAACAAAAATAAGAACAATACCAAGATGAACAGACACAAAGCTTCTTCAATTGTTAATGTAAACAATTATAATTACCATCCTAGTTGAAATAACAATAAAAACGTATCATTAACTCGTAGTGAAGTTAGAACTTCATTTCTGCTACAAATACTATCCAACTACATTAAATATTTAGTATTTTCACTTTTCTTTTGCAAATGGCGTCAGTTTGATGCAATGTAACGATTTGCCGAAAAATGTATGAATACCGGTTATTTTTCGTAGCATTTGCCACTGTTGCCATGTAGGTAGTAAGATTATTTGACAAAACACGGAAAAATGATTTTAGGATTTAAAGTCAGATCAAACATAAATCAAAATCAACTGATTACCAATTTAAATAACCAGTCAAAAATTGGGCCTTAATATAATGAAAATCTCTTTGAAATTTGAATACGATTTTCGAATTTAAATCAGTTTAATGCAAATTTGAATAAAACTTTTAAATTACATATTAAATCAAATTGGAATATGACATAATAATAAATAATATAATAAAAACTTGTGAGAGGTTTGAGAGACTGTTCTTGTATGATAAATCGTTTCTCAAACCTCTTCTAACTCTTTATGAATACAGCCGTATATGTATGCCATATATAACATAGCTCTGTTAACTAGCTAACAGACGTCTGTGAATACCATTTTATCTTCAGCTACATTTCAATATGTGAATTATTTGCTATTTTCCTCCATGTCAGATCCCACAATTGTTTTTGTGGAAAGGAAAACAATGTGTTAGTTTCATATCGTTCCAATCTGTTTGTCTACTTTTATTGCTAGAATATATCTGTGTTCAATTTGACATCAATTCCGAAATCTTAAAACATGAATGCTGTATAGCCGAGTTACCTTGAATTATATTTTTGCTAAGGGGTCGTTGAACTTGCCGTCAAACCTTAACGGTGCTACCTGAAACTGGGGGCTAATTGGACACACAAAAACATTCTGAATAAATTAATTAAACTTTAATTTCAGATTTTTATATTCTGGCTTTAAATACATGTTTAGCTTTAAATGTTGTTTTATAAATCAACTGATATGATTATTCTTGGAAAACAACTACAATTAATTAGAACCTGTCATATTAGGCACTAATTAAGCAGCAACAAGCTAAATTGCAGTTAACTAGTTCAACCCCACTCGCTACGATTACATCAGTTTTTGAAATCACCTCTTGCTGGAACAGTTGTGCAATCGGAAATAATTCAAAATTCAAGATGTTTAACGACATCTTAAGTAGATTAACACAGTTGATGGGGGTCCTAGTATTTCTGGGCTATACTTGTGGTCTTGCTGCAGATGACGTCGTACGCAGTGAAACATTACAGGACATGCGTAAATATATGAATGAATCTGTGGAGCCGTGTGATAATTTCTATGAATTTACATGCGGCAACTGGCCTAAATACCATGCAGCGACCAACCAAACTCTTGGTACGAATTTATTTGAAATCATGAGCATGAAATTCGATCAAAAAGTTAAAGAATTGATGAAGTTAGATGATTCGATTGATACGGAATTGGAACAGAAAGTGAAGTCGTTTTATCAATCATGCGTGAAGCTACCGGAAAAGTGGAATGATTATATTGAAAATCTGAAGAAGTTAGGAGATGATTTCGGCAAAATGCCAGCTATGGTTGGAGATAGCTGGCAAGAGGATAATTTTGATTGGCAGAAAACTGTAGCGGAAATTCAATACAAATATGGCATCGGTACTATTGTCAATTCTGGACGTACCAATGACCTACATAACGCTACGGCAAATGCCATATTTATAGACCATGGTTCCAATTCCTTCGATGCAAAATCGATTTACTTTGACGATCAGCATGAGGCAACTCGCGCGAAACAAAAAAAGAAGATGACCAAAGTGATGACAGACTACTTGGGCATATCCATGGATGTGGCCACACAGACCGCTGAAGATATTTTCGCATTTGAAGTATCTTTAGCACGTGGTGACCCGGATGAGAATCTAGGTTTGCAGCCTGAAGACATTTACTTTCTCACTACAGTGGACAAACTGCAAAATGATTATTTGCCCATCTTAAATGTGACCCAACTTATATCAACAGGACTTGGCTCGATTCCCTTTTACAAGTACTACGAAAATCGCATGTTTCTTGAAAACTTGATGGCAGTTATGGCAAAGACTCCCAAGAAGATAGTAGCCAACTTTATTTACTACAAACTTTTTAAGGAATTTCTGTTCAAAACCCCTAAAGGTACAAAAGATCAGGAAAAGAATTGCATCTCGAAGGTAAAGGAATACTTTTCAAATGTCTTTGAAAATATTATCTACCGCAAGTATGCCATAAACCAGGCTCACAGCGAGCTGGAGGTGATGTGGAACGATATAAAATTGGCCTTCAAAGACGTTTTGAAATCACCTAAACTTAACTGGATTCAATCTGATGCCAGAAACTACGCTGTGGAGAAGCTAAGTGCCATGAAATTCGATGTGCCGGCTGCTAGGGTTAATGAAGAAATCGCTTGTGCTGTGAAGCAAATCACTATAGATAAAGAAGACTTCCTGCAGAATATGAAAACATTACAGAGTGCGGGAGCCAACGACGAGAGGAATAATTTATACGCACCGCCTACGAACTCATACGAAACGAGCTCTGAACTTTCCTTCACTCCTGCAAATTTAATTCAACTAAACAAAATCACGGTTCCTGTGGCGGTCCTGCAGCCCCATTATATGTTCTCCACATCCTTGCCGAGTGCTTTTAATTTCGGTAGACTGGGGACCTTATTGGGTCACGAGTTGATACATGGCTTTGACGACACCGGACGTAAGTATGATAAAGGCGGCAATAAAGTCGACTGGTGGGACTCAGAATCCGCCGATGCCTTTAATGATCGTGTCAAGTGTTTTATGGATCAGTATGCGCAGTACAAGTTTGCCGGCCAGCAACTTCCTAGAAGGATAAACCAAGCTGAGAATTTAGCCGACAATGGTGGACTCCGTGTGGCGTACCAAGCCTATCTAAAGTGGTACACGGACAGTGCACGCACTTGTGAGGAACGGAATCAAGAAATATTCCCTGGTTTCCCTTACAACAACAAACAATTGTTTTTCATAAGTTTCGCCCAGGAATGGTTTACTGATACATATCCTGAATACAAGCGTGAGCGTGTTGCTACTGATTCACATACGCCAGGAGAGTTGCGTGCGATTGCAGCAGTATCCAATATGATTGAATTTTCCGAAGTGTTCAATTGTCCTTTGGGTAGTGCAATGAATCCCATTAAAAAATGTGAAATCTATTAAATCCTGTTAACTTGTTGGGAATTTACCTTTACTTTTTGCGAAAAAGACAATTTCGTTTAAATTTCCAACAAAATTGTGATAATAAAATTACACAAACACACGAATGTAGCAGTAGGTGTGTTTTATTCAATTATGTACGAGAAAATATTGGTCGTATTTGACGAGCATGTGAGGGTAAATGCTTAGCCTTGGTAGTTAAGGTATTCAAAACTGAAACTGGTTAACCGAATTTCCCTCGGTCACCGAATTGCTGCTGTAGAAAACCCGGTTTCACCGGTGATTTAATGTTGATTACCCTGGTTTTTTGATTTTTAACAACTGTCGCGCAACATAATTCACAACACAAATGGACACACAGTAAAAAAGCGAATTTGTTGTCATTAGAGAGAACCAAAATGTTCCATAAAAGCCTGCACGTAATTTAAATTCAATACAAAAACAAGATGACTGCAAAATATCGACGATACATCTCCGCCATCAATAAATTGTTAGCACGAAAAATCGAGCAAACTTTAAGTGTTTCTCAGAAAAATGTCTCAACCAATCAGGGGGTATCCCAAAGAGGATGTACAGGTGGAGAAGAAAAAAACTAGACAATTTGGCAACCCTCGTAGAAGAAAACAAAAAAAACGAGTGAAGTGTCTGGTTTCTCTGCTCACTCCCCTACTCTCTTCGTTGAATATTTCAATACACGAGCAGTTTTGTGATGATGTTACAGTATCTAACTAAAGTATAGAAATTCCAACTATGCAAAGTATGAAATAATCAAGTTATATCGCGAGAAAGGAATGCGTTGGAGTTAATCCCGTCGACTTTTTGGTTTTCTTCTACGAGGGTTGCCAAATTGCGCGATTTTTTCGTCTCTACCTATACATCCTCTTTGGGTATCCGTGATACAGCTGATCGACTTTGTAATAGGCAAATGATGAAAAAATGAAATCAAAACAGAGTGGATGGGCGAGAGAGCGATAAGCAACCACAAGCAAACCATGCAGTAAACTAAGACTAGATTGTGTTTGATTGATACTAATGACAGCTAAATTATGTGTTATGTTGGTTCCATCGAACGTAAATACTCACTCAGTTTTACTTCTGTCCGACTCATGTCCAACCAGAGAGTAAAATACAACAGCAACTCGAACTCAGTGAAATGGCATACTACCTCCTCGTCGTCATCGAGAGAATGTAAGGAGAGCGATAGAAACTCTTGTGTATTGCTCTATGATTCAATTCAACCACAGAGCAATAGACAAGAGTCTCTATCCCTCACTTCACGTTCTCACGGTGACGACGAGGTAGTAGGTCATTTCATCGAGTTCGAGTTGCTGGTGTATTTCACTTTGTGGTTGAGCATAAAACGGACAGAAATAAAAGGGAATACGTACCTACTTTAGATCAGTGGTAGGCAAAATCGAACGCACACACACAACCGTATTATGTGCTTGAGTGCGGTCGCAAACGCACAGGCATAGACTGATGCTTCGAATCAAACATAGTTGTTGTGTACATGTGAGTTGCCGATCGTGTGTGTGTGGAAAATACGAGAAAAATACGATTATTGTCCTCCACGCGAGGCTATAGGTTGGTTACCACCAGTGTTGCCGAAAGTGGGCATTTATGCCCAAAAGTGGGCATAAAAAATTTAAAATTTATGAGTTAGGCGGATTTTGGGCATTTTTTTGTTTTCGGCATATCAACAATACGAGTGTGCAAGAGGAAAAGAAGAACATGAAGGAAAAAAGCTTTCTGTCCTTGTGTTTGAATTATGGACACCCAATTGTGTGTTGGATTTTGAAACTAGACTGACATGGATGTGCATAACTGAATTGTCTATTATTCGAACAAAATCAAAATATATTTCATTCACTAAAATGTTTCTGACCTAGTAAACTTGTAGTTTAAGCTTCTCATACACTAACTAAAAGTAAATATTAATATTGTTAGTTTGCCTGGTCAATATTTAGTAGTGTAACCATTATGTTCAAGTGTCGCTTGGCATCTACGGGACATGCTTTGAATCAAATTCTGGCAACGCTCTTTGGGAATCGATTACCACGTATTCTGGATTCCTATCCAAAGATCACCCAAGTTTTTGTACCTATGTTGGGCTTTCGCTCATTTCGCGTCGTTTCAGAGGTTTTCAATCGAATTCAGGTCGGGATTTTGGGTCGGCCAGTCTAAAACGGGGATGTTTTCCGTAGAAACCCACTCCTAAACAAGCTTCCATGTATATTTGTGGTCATTGGCGTGCACGAAAGTGAATGAGACTGGCATGTGGTCCAAAGCATAAGGTTCTATTTGGTTTTCAAGGATGCCCAAATACTGATAACGGTCCATTTCTACAACAATTTTCAGAACGGGAACCAACTCCTGCCACGAAAGTGATGCCCACACCCTGATGTTTCCTCCAACATGCTTCACGGTCTTCTGAGTGTAGCGTGGATGCAATACCTGGCATTTTAGTCTACCGAAAAACCACTCTACTATCCGGTCCTATACGATTTTCCTCCCATTTGGAAATTTCCTAAAGACGTCATCAGTGACTAAGCAGTGGACATGTTAGACTCCCTGCTGAATTGCCGATTCACTGCCATACAAAAATCTTCATGACACCACCTGATATTTTCATACTTTTGGTAAAAAGTCAGCAGGAATCCTCCGCAGTTTGTCAGAAGGGGTGATCAGCTTATGACATGTACACAAGACGTCCTTATGACACAATGGGTCAGTTCATCAAGACGTCTCTAAATGTGGTAATCAAATGCCATCTGCTATATATTTACTTATTAGAACAAACGAGAAATAAAATAATTTCCAATGTTTTTGGAACGAAGTTCCTTATCGCACGTTATGGGATGTGGGTAAATGAAAAAATTTTAAACAACTTTTTTTTTTACCTACTGTATTACAACCCATTGTTATCAACTAGTATATTGGGTACTTTTTATTTGGTTTAGTTTAACGGGAAGTTTTCTAGGTGGAGCCTCTTTATTGCATATTGTAGCTTTGCACCGAATTAAAAGTAAATTTAGAAAAGCCAAACTGCAAGACTGGCAAATTCATGAAATACAACCCAGAGCATGGAATTACATTTGGCAGCACACTTACTCTTACATTCTTACTTTTGGTTTGTGTCTAGACTAACATATGGGCTCAAATTTGTTGTTTAATGGGAAATTTTCTAGGTGGAGCCTCTTTATTACATATTGTAGTTTTGAACTATATAAAAAGTACATTTAGAAAAGCCAAAGTGAAAGAAGTTTAAAAAATAACATTGTCTTAAAAAAAGTAATTTTCTCACAAAAATAGCTACTCATATTCTTAAACAGAGTACATTTTCTTAAAAAAAATATCTTATCTTAAAGAAGTACCTTTGCTTAAAAAGGTAAATTTTCTTAAAACAAATATCTTATCTTAAAAAAGTACCTTTGCTTAAAAAGGTAAATTTTCTTACAAACAGTAGCTTTTCTTAAAAAAAGTATTTTTTTTAAATAAGTACCTTTTCTTAAAAAAGTGCATTATCTTACAAAAAATTGCCTTTTCTTAAAAAACTATCTTTTCTTTAAAGTGTACCTTTTATGTAAAACAAAATAACTCTTCTTGAGATAAGTATCTACTCTTAAAATTGTACCTGTTCTTAAAAAAAATACCAATTCTAAAAAATTCCTAGTCCCTAAAAAAACCTTTTCTTCAAAAAAAAAAAATACCTTCTCTTAAAAAAATACATTTTCTTACAAACATTCCTTTTCTTCAAAGTACCTTTTCATAAAAATTTAATAATACATTTTCGTTTCTTTTCTTGAGATAAGTAGCCTTTCTGAAAGTAAGTAAATTTTCTTAAAAAAATAACCTTTTCCACTTCTTTAAAAAGTACCTGGTCTTACAAAAAGTACTTCTTTGTAAAAAAATGCATACTCTTAGGCTTTTCTTACAGAAAGAACTTCTTATTAAAAATTGTACCTTTTCTTAAAAAAAAACATTAGCTTTTAATAAAAGAAGTACCTCTCATTAAATAAAGGACCTTTTTGGGAAAAATATAATTGAGGGCATGAGAATTAAAACTCGGTAAAGACCATTTTTGCAACTTTTCAGGAGAAGCAAAAAACTGTTTTCTGAATATCTTGTTTTCATACTCACTGACAATATGGATGTACTTTGATGCTCCCTAGCGGCCAAACTAGGAACTGTAGAGGTGTGGATGTTATATCAGAGGGTGCGCCTTGGTCTAGAGAACAAGAATATGTGAAAAAACGCATTTCACCAAAAATGGTCTTTACCGAGTTTTAATTCTCATGCCCTCAATTCATATTGTTACAAAAAGGACCTACAAATATACTTTTTTTTTTAAAAAAATACATTCAATAAAAAAAAGTTGATCATTTTACAAAAAGTATGATTTCTTAAACATCCATTTAAATTACCGTATTTTTCAACGGGCGCCTTAGGCGTGTTGGAACTAACTAGTACATAATATATAGCGAAAGGAACTTCGTTCCCATCTGGTATCCCATGACACCTCATGTACATATCAAAAACATCCAAATGTTTGGGAAGTATTTAATTTTTTTTGGAAGTTATTTCGTTTACCAATCCGGGTTTCCAAATGTGACTTTTGCAAGGATATTTTTTCTCCTTTGTTTCCATTTTCCCTTGGAGTTAATTTCATTTTTCTTTGGCTTTTATGTCATTCTGTGCTTTTGGATGCTATTTTTTTTTTTGGGGTTTATTTCATTGGGTGCTATGTCCTGGGCGATATTTCCTAATTCTGCTCCACGATATACTCCCCAAGGAAATAACCCCCAAACGCGAAATGAAATAATCTCCAATGGTTTTTCACACATTTTTAGGTGTTATTTTTCATAAAAATTCCCATGGTTGTTTTTATGCTGTTAAAGAGCGTAAACATGCAGTATATATTCCGAATGTGTTGACACATGTGTGGCGGCTTAGGAAATGTGGCTGTGAATTTATACCTCCAGTTTTAAGTGAGAGGTGATGTGCGTAAAGATATATTCGGAATCTAACTAGCGAAGACACGAACCACTACAGTTGGCATAGCTCTGTTGTGGCGTCAACACAACTCTGTTAACATATTGAAAATTTGTGTGTTTGTTGGAATATTATTCTTAGCCGATAGGATCATCATATAGCAACCAAACTTATAACTTAATGACATGGTGGGTATTATGGAAACAAATTATTCTTGTTGACGGCAGTGATAACATTTTTGGACAGTGGACCAAAGTCAGTGTAGTATGTCACAACTTAAAACGATCTACTTTAGAAACCAAGGAGTTACCTGTGCTCTGTGCTCTCACATACTTCGCTCAAAAACTCTTCAATGAAAGAAAAACGCTTCGTCGCATGGATGAAACATTTTCGTTAATGTTTTTACGTTGTTATAGTGAAAAGTGTCGTATATCCGACAATTTGGTAGTCGCTGCAACGAAAAATTTCATACATGACTTCTTTGACAATTTTTCATTTCGTTCCTGCAACAATTTTATTTAATTTGAAATTTGTAGAAAAATGGGTTGAAAATAAAAAAAAAGTAAAGCCATGAGATTTAAACTACTGATATTTGGGTTATCTCTAGCTTTTTTAGTTTATATTTATTATATATTTATTTTGAAGGTTTGTCAATATTTTTAGTTGACGAAACAATTTCGTTATTGTAACGAAACTAATTACTATGATGGTATAGAGAGAGAAGCAGTCGAAAAAATGAGTTAGCGTAAAATAAAGGCTAGCAAGAGAAAATGGTGAGCGCGAGTGGAGGGTCACGTACACATCTTAAATACCATTGCAACAACCGAAAGTGGTAGACGACGTATTTCTCCGCCGGAATATTTTAAATAAATTTGTTAAAACAGACTAATTAGTTATAAATACTTAGTAATAATCTTTTATTTTGAAAACTAAATGGTGTGAATTTATGTGTTTTTGCTGTGATCGTTTGTGTAACTTGCGAATCTATAAATCAAACAGATAATTAAACAGAATGCAAGGAGCAACACGACAGCAAACATAGTTACGCATCGATAGCAGAAAAACTATCCTGGAATACGTAAGTGAACATTTGTGTGTGTGTGTATGCGGGAGAAAACTTCGCAACAAAATGTTCATGTTTTTGCATTTTAATCATAATTCGTTTGCGCCTGTTTCGTTGTGCTGGGATTTGGATTCAGAAAAAAAGAAAAAAGACATTCATAGATTTGTGCGGGCAGTCGACGTCAACGAAAACGAAGAAGTCAAAGAAACAAAGTGTTTCAAGTACGGCGAACATAAAAAATAACAATCAAACTTACAATCAAATAAATCCAATCGAAGTTTTAAAAAATTTGGTTAAAATAAATAAAAGATCAGCTGAAGAAAACGCTTGCTGAATGGGAGTGACGGGGAGATTTGGAGCTTCAATTGAATATCAGAACCCGCAACACAACAACAATTGCATGATTTAAGAAAACAATGATGTGGTACTATGTTACAGGAGTAGAGCATATGGGAGTAGTGCTTATGTTCATGATAAGTATAGACATAGATATGTAAAAAAAAAAATGGTGTCCCATAACATCCCATGAAGGGACCGGGGAGAACTTCTCACAAGCACTGAGCTGTGCGCTTTGTAGTTTTACACCCACTAATTGGGACCAATAGTTTTACACCGGTTCCGAACGGTATTTTGAGAAGCATTTTCATGGCGAAGTACTCGATAGTGTCGCCATCACTGAGCGAGTTGACCGTCGTCGAAAGAAGTGTAAGGTGGTTTGAGCAGGGATCGAACCCACGTTCTCATGTACAAGAGCCGCGCACACTAGCCATTGCACCACCGACGGCATAGATATGTACATATTTTAATATGAAATCTTAATAATAAATTCCTCATATTTGTTTTTTATAATTGCAGAACCTGAATACGACAGCCAAAATAACACTCGACCCCTCGACTACCACAATCTTCTCCAGACGACTATTTCAACATGCAATGTATATAATCTATTTAGCAAATCGAGACCATTTCGAAATTCAAAAAATTATTATCAAAACACCTGGAATGTAATACTAACAGTGTATTTATGTACAATTGTCAATAAATAATTTCAAGCACTCTTCAAAACATTCATTGCAGCAATTAAACAAAGTAATTGTAGTAATGAAACACATTCATTGCAAACATTACTCAAATTCGTTGCACCAATGAAACAAATTCCTAGCAGCAATGAACAAATTCATTGCAGAAATGAAGCAAATTCATTTCTGTAATGAAACAAATTCATTATAGAAATGAAATAAATTCCTTGCAAGAACGATACTTATTCATTGCAACAATGAAAAAATTCGTTGCATCAACGAAACAAATTCGTTGCCATGATGAAGCAACCGTCGGTGGTGCAATGATTAGTGTGCGCGGCTCTTATACATGAGATCCTGTGTTCGAACCGGCCTCTGACCACCTTCAAATTTCCTTTCGGCGGCGGTCACCTCGCATAGTGATGGCGACACTATCGAGTATCTAGCCATGAAAAAGCTTCTCAAATTACCGTTCGGAATCGGTGTAAAACTGTAGGTCGTCACAGTAACAACCAATTTGCTGTTGATGAACACATTTTCATAGCGGTAATGAAACGTTACTTTAGCACACTTTCGATGAAAAAAGTTGTTTGGGCGATGAAGATTTTCATCCGTGTGACGATGCTTTTCCGTTCAGTGTTCGCAAACAGTTTCAGAATCTGAAATCGTTATGTATAAGAACGGTTGGTAAATATGAAAATAAACTCGTTTGTTTTCAGAGAGTGATATAGAATGTTCTTGAGTTTGAATAAATAGAATAAAATAGTTCTAATAAAAGTCCGAATAAATAAATATCATCGTTGATGAAAAGACTATTTCGCCCACTGTTTAATTATAAACGAAAATGTGAAGTCATGTACTTTTATGCGAGATTGTTCGATTAATGCAATAAAATGACAGTTGCACTGTGTAATTTAAGAAAAGTTAGATTCTGCTTGTGACCTCTATAATTACAGGGAATTCAAAATTTTTCAAAATTATTTTTCACAATTACTGTTTTGATCTAATGAAAGTGATGTCTGACACTGCACATACACTATGTAGAGCTCCTCTCTATTTGACATTGGTTTCAAAACATGTGTTCCTGTGGCTAAACATAGTAATGGTAAAGGATGTGTGTACGTGAGTGCGTTTGAGCGAAAGTTTATATGTGGTAAAGACTGGCATCCATGTGTATCTGGATGTGCGTGAGAGTGCATTTGAAGTTGTCAAATACTGTGATGCTATAATTGTAGTGGCAATGCGTTAACTAAGTGGTTTTTGAGGTTTGTACAATTATGAAAATTATAATCGTCAACAAAAACGCTAATGAAGTCATGAATGAAATAGCTAACTGGTTCACTGGCTGACTGACTGACTGACATTGGTTTCGATCATTTGCTTTTTGCATTTGGTTACTGAATTAAAGAGTCATGTCACAATACAGACTCAAAATTGGTATGTTAAATTGGACATATTTAAAATTATAGTTAGATTATGAAGTTTAAAAATATTTTAATATTAATTTCTAAGTATCACAGAGATCCAAATGGTTAAATGTGTTTTAGTTCTGCAGTTTGTAAGAATATTACGCCGAGATGAGTAGAGATAAGTAAAATGTATGTATGTATGTATATTAAGAATCAAATGAATTCCTAGATTAGCGGGGACTAAACCCTGATTACCCTTACTTGCGGAAACACTGGAGACAAATATCGAAGGAGTTGTAGATTCTGATATCCGAAACTATAATTCAATATAAAATTTTCGTACGATAAAACCGAATCTGACGTTGGAATTGTAAAATAATTGTATTGCAATATAGTTTCAAAAGCGTAACGCTTAATCCTCGGAATTATTTATTTAAAAACTAAACAACTAAAACCTAAATTTTTTTGTTCCCTTACTCCTCTTGGGAGCATATTGCTTCCACAAAACAGTTCCATCTTACACGGTTCACCGCTGTTGTTTTTGCTTCTACCCATGATAGATTGTTCTGTCTTACTTCTTGGAATATTGTTCATCCCCAGGTATTTCTAGGTCGAGCACGATTTCTTGAGCTTTAAGGATTCCACTCAAGCGCCATCCTTGTGCTACCATCGGTATATTTTCGGATGGTGTGTTCGATCCACGTCGATTTCCTATTCTTTATCTGTATGTGTTCCACATTGGGCATGTTCCACGGTTTTGTATTACTTACGGTGTTAGGCCAGAATATTTTGCATATGATTCTGAGCCACTAGTTGTTGAATACCTGAAGCTTTTGTGTCGTGTTATGCGATATAAGCCAGGTTTCACTACTGTACAACAGAGTTGATTTAAGACATTTGTTGAATATTCCGAGCTTAGTTCGTCTGGATATTTGTGAGATTCTTCATACTGAATAATGTCACCCGAATGTCGTCCACGCCTTATTTAGCCTGTTGATTTCGTCTTTATCTGCTCCTCCGTTTGTACACATTATACATCCTACATAGCAGACATTATACTGTCCTTGGAGGTGGAAAGTTTCTGATAGCCATTCACTTGGGAGTGGCCAGAAATGATTCCTTCATTGGGCAGTATGTCCTGGGCAATGGCTTATCGGAAACCTCCATTAGCTAGGTAAAGTGAGAAGGCGAAACGAATGAGCAACCTGAGTGCTAATGCGATCACTGATACGTCTCAAGATTTATAGGTGACTCTGTCACTAAAGCTCTTCGAAGTAGTGGACATATTCTTCTGCCCTTTGAAGGCGGATGAGCCAACACCGCAGGCCAACGGCGGATAAAAATTGAAGAAACCAAAATCCAGTTTCGACACACTGCATTCTGGTCAGCGTCTGATCCATAATGGGCGGCTGAAACATAATCATCGTGGCTGTAGGTAAAATGCAAACCACGGTGGGCTGGGTTTGCCCTCCCGCCACCGTTATATTGACAATGAAAATACACGTAGTGAATAATGAACAAAGAAACCCCCCAACTGTTGACGACCCTCGCAAACGTTATAAGGACCATGATTTAAGGATATCTACTTGGAATGTTCGAACGCTATACAGGACTAGTCCCACATTCCAACTGGCGGATGTCCTCGGAAAATATAAAGCTGACATCACAGCGATCCAGGAAATTCGATGGACAGGATATGGTTGCACCAGAAAGAAAAACTTCGATATTTACTACAGCTGCCATGAGCGAAGGCACGAATTTGGATGCGGATTTATAGTTGGCAAGAAACTGCGACACCTAGTTTCAAGGTTTAACCCTGTGGAGACCGCATAGCCACAATTCGCATCAAAGCGAAATATTTCAAAATCTCGTTAATTTGTGTGCACGCACCGACAAAGGCTAAAGATGATGAGGTCAAATAAACATTTTATGAGCGTCTGGAGGAAGTATAGGAACGTTGCCCTGACAACGACATTAAGATTATTCTAGGCGCTTTTAATAGCAAATGAGGAAAGGAAAGTGTCTTTCGGCCAACCATCGGTAATCACAGTCTACATGATACCGCCTCCGATAATGGACTAAGACTGATAGATTTCGCCGCTGTAAAGAACATGGTAGTTAGTATTGGTAGTTAGTAGTTAGGTAGTTCCAGCATAAGGACATTCATAAGGCGGCCTGGATATCTCCTGATCAACGGACGAAAAACCAAATTGATCACATGGTAATAGATGGCAGGCACTCTTCTAGTGTAATGGATGTACGTGTGATTCGAGGTGCCAATATCGACTCGGATCATTACCTGGTGGCTGCGAAAGTTCGCACGAGATTGAGCAGGGCGAAAAACATACGAAGACGGACACAGGGAAAGGTGGATATTGACTAGCTACAAATACCAGAGATATCAATGTCCTATGACAGAAACTCTCTCTCCTGCTACAGCAGAATACCCCACTCCCGAAGACCTAGATGCGCAGTGGAAGCACATCTCCCATTCTTTGGAAACCGCTGCAAGGACTGAACTTGGTTATCAAAAACCGCAGAAGGATAAGCCATGGTACGACGCAGAATGTCGCATTGCAACCGATGAAAAAGACGCTGCACGTATGGCAACGAAACAGTCAGTTACAACGCGTGCTGCGAGTGAGCGGTACAAGAACCTGAGAAGGGAGGAAAACCAACTATTTAGGCGGAAGAAATGGCAGTGGGAGCAGAGAGAGAGTGAACGAACCGAAATGTGCAGGATGAATGGTGAATCCCGAAAGTTTTTTAAGAGGGTAAGAAGATCGAATAACGGATCTAATAATGGGCCCTGCTGCAAGGACGAGAATGGTAATCTGGTGACTGAGAAGCAATGTGTGCTCAAAATGTGGAGAGACCACTTTTCAGCACTACTCCACTCAGATTCTTCCACTGAAGATCACGAGGTAATGATATTGGAAGATTGTAAAGACGAGATTAGAACGACGATCTCCCTCCTGAAGAATAATGAAGCCGCTGGTGCGGATGGCCTACACTCTGAACTTTTTAAGGCAGGTGGCGAAGGACTGATAGCCGACATGCATCAACTGATATGCGGTATATGGCTGGGGGAATCTATGCCTGACGATTGGAGTCTCAGTGTATTATGTCCTGTATTCAAAAAGGGTGATCCGTGTGTCTGTTCCAACTATCGCGGTATGAGTCTTCTATCCATCGCGTATAAGATCTTGTCGAGCGTATTATGTGAAAGACTAAAGACAATTATTGAAAACCTGATTGGACCTTATCAGTGTGGTCTTAGACCGGGCAAGTCCACAACTGACCAAATATTCAAGCTACGCCAAATCCTGGAAACGACCCACGAAAAGCAAATCGATACATACCACCTTTTTGTCGATTACAAAGCTGCTTTCGATAGCCCGATACGGGGAAAATTGTACGAAGCTACATCTGAACTTGGAATTCCGGCAAAACTGATCCGCTTCTGTAGAATGACGCTGACCATCACCAAATCAGAAGAGAAAGTGGGGAAAGACCTCACTGAAAAAGGCGACACACTTTCGTGCTATCTCTGCAACATCTTAATGGAGATAATAATGAGAATTGCTGCAGTAATAACGAACAAGACCATTAACACGAAGAGCCATATGTAGCTGGCGTATGCTGACGACATAGACATCATTGGGCGAAATTTGCGAGAGGTTACTGCAGTATTTTCAAGAATCGAAAGTTAATCAGCGAGGTGGGTCTTTCTGTTAATGAGGGCAAGACCAAATTGATGGTGTCAACGACTAGAGAAACCTCTCACCTTGGTTCACACCTGAACGTTGACAACCGCTTTAATTTTGAAGTGGTAGATTAATTTGTCTACCTTGGATCCGTCGTGAACAAGAACAACAACGTCAGCTTGGAGATAGATAGGAGAATTGCGTTTGCAAATAGATGTTATTTTGGCCTCAGCAAACAGTTTAGGAACAAAGCCCTCTCTCGACGGACAAAAGTCCAGCTATATCAGACTCTCATTTTACATGTCTTGACATATGGCTCTGAAACTTGGGTCATATCGCAAGCGGATGAAAAACAGCTGGGAGCTTTCGAGAGAAAAATTCTGTATAAAATATATGGTCCTGTTAGGGAAAACTGCGAGTACCGACGTCGCTGGAACGCAGAGCTATATAATCTCTATTCTGACGTGGACATAGCTAGACGAATCAAAGTGGGCCAATTGCGTTGGCTAGGCCATGTTATTAGAATGGGTGAAGATGAGCCAGCGCGAAAAGTTTTTGATAACGTACCCGATGGAAGCAGGAAGAGAGGATGACCAAGACTCCGCTGGAAAGACCAGGCAGAAGAATCCCTTGAATCCTTGGTGTTACCAACTGGCGAGAAAAGGCGAAGGATAGAGCCACTTGGAAGAATATGTTGAAATTTTTTTAATTTTTTTTTCTAATTAATATGTGTAAGACGTCTGACCTCATGAGGTTGTAAAATGGTCAATAAAAGTAGAGATAGCAGAAGCTATCTATATACTCAACTGGTTAACCCTGTAATAAATAAATAAATGGTTTCCCATTACAACCCATGAAGGGACCGGGGAGAACTTCTCACAATCACTGAGCTGTGCGCTTTCCAGTTTTCACTCACTGATTGGGACCTACAGTTTTACACCGATTCCGAACGGTATTTTGAGAAGCTTTATCATGGCTAAATACTCGATAGTGTCACCGTCACTATGCGAGGTGGCCGCCGCCGAAACAAATTTTTTTTGAAGGTGGTCAGAGCAGGGTTCGAACCCAGGATCTCATGTACAAGAGCCGCGCACACTAACCATTGCACCACCGACGGTCACCCTGTAGCATGATGTTTTCTGTGCTAGTATTGTTGATTCTCATGGCTTTGGTTTGCTTGATATTTACCTCAAGTCCAACATTGCGAGCCACCCTTTCCCAGTCCTCCAGTTTTGACTGCATATTGGAGGTCTTATGCGAGAGTAGACTAATGTCATCCGCATAACTCAGATCTTCGAGTTGGCGTGAGAGACTACATGTCACTCCCCTTTTCTATGAACAGACTTCTCTCATTATGTCATCCAGCACGATGGTGAATAGCTGAGGTGATAGTGGGCGTCCTTGTTTTACTCCAGCATTGGTGTGGAATTTTTCCAATTATTTTCTGCGGTACACCTTTTTTTCTGAATGCTTTCCATATTGTAGTCCGTCTGATGGTATCAAACGCTTTTTTGAAGTCGATGATACAGGTGGGTACGCCATTTTAGAGAATGTTCTATAATGATGCGAAGAGTGTTGGCCTGATCTACGCAGCTTCTATTTCGCCGACAGTCTGCATGTTCGTCCCGCAATACGTTATTTATTTTGCGTTGAACCCTTCCCTGTATCATGACTGCGAGTATCTTGTATATAGTGTTAAGCAGAGTAAGTCCTCTCCTGCTGTTGCAATCTTTCAAGTCGCCACTTTTTTAGTAACTTTACAATGATCCCTTTCTTCCACGTTGGAGATAGTCTTTCATTCTTGATGTGATGTGAGGCCGTAGAAGTTCAGTCGTGGGCTCGATGTCAACCCGTAGAATTTCCGTCTTCCACTGCTGCTCTATTATTTTCCAATTTTCCAATCGCCACTTGTATCTCATTCAGTTTGGGAGGATTGCTCGATAGTCTAAGTTATTTGCTGTGGGGCTGCTCTGATCTATTTCGCTGTCCTCAGTAGCGTCTATGACGTTGCTAATTTCGTTGAAATGTTTTCTTAAGCCTGTGCGTCTTACCTCTTTAGTAGTGTACCCTTACGATCCCCAACTGATTGGTTCCTATTACACTTTCGATTTGCGAGACAGTCGATCGTTTGGTGTAGTTTTCTTATATTATTCTGAACAGCTTCTTCTTCTAGTTAATATTATTTCTAGCCATTCCTTTGTTTGTTTGTCTCTTCTTCCAGCTTTTTTAGTTGTTTCGCCAGCTATTGGTATTGGAGCCTCGTAGTATTGTTGTTGTTTAGCTGCAGTTTCAGTTACATTCTTTGATAAATTAGGTTCCAAGTGTCATCTGATATCCAAAATTTGCTGTGTGGCTGCATAAGACCCACTGTTTCTTCTGAGACTTGATTATATGTTGCTGTGATTTCCTACAATGAATGATGTTAGTTTGTTGGAATTGCTATGGCTAATGCGTTCTTAGCTGCATTGTTCTGGAGTTGATATTGTTTTCGCCTGTGATAAGCTCGTGGTCACATGCTTTGTCAGCACCTCTTCTATTTCTGTCATGTCCATGTATATTTATGTATCTACTTCTGCGGGAAATGAAAATACACAGAGAAAATAATGAATAAAGAAACGCCCTAACTGTTGACGACCCTCGCAAACGTTATTACGGATATGTTCCTGGAATGTGCGACCGCTATACAGGACGGGTGCCACTTTCCAACTGGCGGATGTCGTCGGAAAATATAAAGCTGACATCACAGCGATCCAGGAACCGCGATGGACAGGATATGGTTACACCAGAAAGAAAAACTTCGATATTTACTACAGCTGCCATGAGCGAAAGCACGAATTTGGGTGCGGATTTATAGTAGGCAAGAGACTGCGACACCTAGTTTCAAGGTTCAACCCAGTGAGTAACCGCACAGCCACAATTCGCATCAGAGCGAAATATTTCAACATCTTGTTAATTTGTGTACACGCACCGACAGAGGATAAAGATGATGAGGTCAAAGAAACATTTTATGAACGTCTGGAGGAAGTATAGGAACGTTGCCCTGACAACGACATTAAGATTATTCTAGGCAATTTTAATGCCAAATTAGGAAAGGCAAGTGTCTTTCGACCTACCATCGGTAATCACAGTGTGAGGATGGAAGTCGTAAACTTGTTTCCATCCACATCACACAATTACATATGGAGTTAGTTTGATTTAGATATAAAACTCCCTTTTGTTAAATGCCCCTTTTTTATGCCTTTTTTATCCACCTCTGATGAACTCACCACGATCAGCTGAGAGTGATAGCAGCCAACATCTGAGTGAGAACAGCTGTGCCACACAAACCACTGAGCGACAGTATATGTGTTTCGCACAACAATAGGCACACACACATGACTCAAACAAGTCAGTCGTGGGATAGCCGGCGATCCTAATACATCGTAGCTAGTTGTAGTCATAGTAGCTCGTAGCATTGTACACTAGTAGTTTTAGACTGTAGTTTTCCAATTCGGTATCCTGACGATATCTTGCCTTAGCCCTCGTTATCGTTGTATTTAATTATGTAGTTATCCTGTTTGGTTACTTGTTCGGGGACACCCTGCCTGAAGTAATCCGAACCAGTGTCTCGAAAGCGATAAGTCTTGTATAATCGCTCGGGGACACCCTGCCTGAGGGAATCCGATTCGGTATACTGACGACATCGTGCCTTATCCCTCGTTATCTTTGTATTTAATTCTGTAGTTACCCTGTTTGGTTACTTGTTCGGGGACACCCTGGCTGAGGGAATCCGAACCAATGCCTCGACAGCGATAAGTCCTGTATACTACTCGATTGGGGACACCCTGCCTGAGGGAATTCGATTTGGGTATCCTGACGATATCTTGCCTTAGCCCCCGTTATCGTTGTGTTTAATTCTGTAGTGATCCTATGTGGATACATGTTCGGGGACACCCTGCCCGAGGGAATCTGAACTAGTGCCTGGACAGCGATGCCTGAGGGAATCCGATTTGGGTATCCTGACGATATCTCGCCTGGTAGTCCTAGCCAACGTTATCCTTTATTTAACGCCGCAGTGATCCTGTTTGGATACTTGTTCGGGGACACCCTGCCTGAGAGAATCCGAGCTAGTGCCTAGACAGCGATATGTCCGATTTGGGTATCCTGACGATACTTCTGATTTCGATGCTTCTCTTCTCGATAGAAGGTTGATCTGGCCCCTCTATCATAACAGTCAGGCCTACCATCGTCTTGCAGCAGAAGTCACCGTATTCCCGTACCCCGAAGTATCTCAAGCCATAAACATCGACTCCCATGTACCCGTCGTCTGTTTTACAATGGCAACTGGCGTTCGAACGACCCTTCCCACGAAACACCGTCAGATGCCATGCCAGCCGTCTAAAACTCCTGTGTATACAACCGTCAACTATAGCACAACCCGCCAGGATCCTACAAGATTTAGCAAAGCCAGAAGATTATCCCAGTGAGATATCCCAGAGTGTGCATTAAACACGCAAACTTTAAAATTAGTTACGGTCAAAAGAATTGAAAGTGAAATAAAACAGTCATAAAACCGGTCTTTCTCTCTCTCTAGTGAATCTAAATTGTATGTAACGGACTCTGTATACCCCTGAGCGTATCCTAGCTTCAAAGAGGAAAGCTCGTCGTTACAACAGTCTACATGATACCACCTCCCATGATGGCATAAGACTGATAGACATCGCCGCTGCCAAGAACATGGTAGTTAGTAGCACACGATTCCAGCATAAGGACATACATAAGGCGACCTGGTTATCCCCTGATCAGAGAACGAAAAACTACATTGATAACTAGATGGCAGGCACTCATCTAGCGTTTGGATGTATGTTTGATTCGAGGTGCCAATATCGACTCGGATCATTACCTGGTGGCTGCGAAAGTTCGTACAACACTGCGCAGAACGAAAAACGTACGAAACCGAACACGGGAAAAGCTAAATATTGGCAAGCTGCAAATACCTGTGACAAAAGCTCACACTCCTGCTAGGATAGAACCCCCCCCCCCAATCTGAGGACCCAAATAAGCGGCGGAAGCACGTCTCCCATTCTTAGGAAACCTCTGCGAAAACTGAACTTGGCTATCAAAAACCGCAGAAGGATAAGCCACGGTACAATGATGAATGTCGCATTGCAACTGGTGGAAAAGACGCTGCACGTATGGCAACGAAACAGTCAGTTACAACGAGAACAGCGAATTAATGGTACAAGAGGCTGAGAAGGGAGGAAAACTAACTATTTAGGCGGAAAAGTAGCAGTGTGAGCAGAGGGAGAGTGGAAGAGACTTTTCAGCACTACTCCACTTGGATTCTTCCACTAAAGATCAGGAGGTAATGACTGTGGACGACAGTCTCGATTGAACCCCCCCCCCCCCCCCCACCCCTAAAAACCAAGGCGTGATTGGAATGGTAATCTCCCGGCTTAAGAATAATAAAGCCAGATTGTGAAGATGAATTTGTCTACCTTGGATCCGCTGTGAAATAGCACAACAGCGTCAATCTGGATATAAACAGGAGAATTGTGCTTGCAAGTAGATACTACAAAAGTCCAGCTGTACCAAACTCTCATTTTACCTGTCGTGACATATGGCTCCGAAACTTGGGTCATATCACCAGCGGATGACAAACACCTGGGAGTATTCGAGAGAAAAATTCTCCATAAAATATATGGTGCTGCTAGAGAAAACGGCGGGTACCGACCATGAGTAATCACTTCTTTTCGAGACGAATCAAATTAGGTCAATTGCGTTGGTTACGCCATGTTATTAGAATGGACAAAGATGAACAAGCACGAAGAGTTTTCGAAACCAAACTCGGAGGAAGACGAAAAAGAGGACGACCAAGAATCCCGCGGTATCCTTGGTGTTACCAACTGGCGAAGGATGGACCCAGTTGGAGGAATATGTTGAAATTTGTTTGTTTAATTAATATGTGTACAACATCTGACCTCATGAGATTGTAAAATAGTCAATAAAAGTAAATTGTTGTATTCCAATGTCATTTCCAAAATATTACAGTATGTGTTCGGATTCTCCTTTTTTTCTACGACAAGGACCTCAATCAATATAAATCAGCCCCCGGCTATAGGAAGCGCAGCTTCATTGTGCTTTTTGAACCATTACTAGAATTATACAGAATTGAAGAAGATTTCTACAATAGGGCAGGCACCTCTACGTACAATATAACATCTTGAAGGCCCTTATGACCGTATCTCCTTATCCTATACATATCCGTTTCATATGTTAAACTTGGCAGCAGTTTCTTCATCCGTAAAATCTGCTGGACATCCAAATGTAAAATTGAGAAAAAGTCAAAGATTAAAAAATTATAAATGTTTCATTCATTTCTCCCCTTTGGAGTTTGCGTGTTATGGCACCCGGGGTCATCATAGTAATTGTATAATAACATTACTACGAGTATAAATAAAATTATTAAAATATTCATATGTTTTTTGCAGATTCGTACATATTATTCATCTCAAATCAAAATACCATTCACTAATGAAACACAATATTTATAATGTATCCGTTTATTGTTAGTTTATCATTATACGTGGGTTAAACCAAAATCAAATACATAACATTATTAACAATTACAGACAACTGGCCACAGGTTAATGAATGTTAATTTTGCTCTGAGCTATTTAACCTGTGTTATGTGTTCGCCCTTTTTTCTCTCCCTTCAACAATAAATTTGAATTAATAAAAATAAATGTAATAAAATCTGCTTCC
This sequence comes from Phaonia tiefii, assembly GCA_963931995.1. NCBI lineage: Eukaryota > Metazoa > Arthropoda > Insecta > Diptera > Muscidae > Phaonia > Phaonia tiefii. Next base: position 50,690,118 of record OZ008367.1, read on the forward strand.
GATTCAGGGTTTGAATAATTTCGTAATTTAATGTAAACATTAACAATTTTATTTATTTAAATATTTGCGCTGCAGCCAATAAAAGCGAGAGAAAAACATGATACACTTTTTAATAGTTATTCAAATTTTTTACAAATATAAAATAAACGTGAATGGACGAAACCGTGAACGAATTGGAAGATAGAATAGTCCAGTGCATGTAGCTCATTTTTTCTAAGCCCACAACTAACAGGAATAATAAAATCACCAAAGGTGCTATCTATTATCCTTTTGAAGACACATACGTTGAAATGTGTGTACGATAATGAAAAACTCATAATTACAATCACATCTGTTAAACGATTATTATCCCAAAAATTACTGGAAAGGATTGCAAGATAAGATTCTAACGAAAAGTAATAGCCGGACGCTATTACGAAGATTATCTCAGTCACGAACAGAAATAAAAGGGAATACGTATTAGTGAGTGGAAAACTAGAAGCACATCTCACTGATTGTGAGAAGCTCTCCCCAATCCCTTCATGGGATGTTATGGGACACCATTTTTTTTACGTATTTTCGTTCCATACAACCAATATAATTGTGGTGTCATTAGTATCGATCAAACACTATTTAAAATTAGTTTGCTGCATAGATTGCTTCAGGTTGCTTATCGCTCTCTCGCATATCTTGTCATGGATAATCCCTGAGTCAGTATGCAAAATTCGACTACGTATAGTATATTCAAAAAACTGGGTTTCCAAAAATTTCGGTTAACTGTTTCTTCAAATATTCCGATTTTAACGAATCCGGTTTTCGGTTAAACCAAGGTGTATAAACCGTTTAATAACGGGTTTCGGGATTTCTGAAAAATTGTTAAACTATGCCTTTTATAAACATCGTTTATTTTTAATTCAGTCTTTTTGAATTTCGAGATCGACTTGTCAAAATACCGTTCGGTTCGGTGTAAAACTGCAGGTCCCAATCAGAGTCGGTAAGCCTGTTATGGGGAACTAAAGTGCGGGCCATGTAAAATTTTGAAACTAATTTCGGCTTTAAAAAATACTAACACAGTATCTTATCTGAACAACCCAATTTTTCAGTACATTCTCGTATAGTTGGGCCTCTACTTAGTGGTTTAAGGCCTCAGTGGACTCGAGGTTATTGGCGTAACACTTAGCTTTCACGGCGCTCCAGCGATAATAGTCTAACGGGTTCAAATCGCAACTGCAAGGTGGCCAATGGAATTTTGAGTTACGGCTGATTATGCGATTTCCGAACACAGTGCGCGAAATTTTCCATCGGCTCGCACCTTCTTCCTGTTGAAACCACACACTGAAATAAAATGGCCTCTATAACATGTTCTCCAAACATTGTCTGCAGGAACCATGTATATGTTTGGAACACACTTCAAATATTTATATGTTTGCAACTCCCAAATGCAAACATGTTTACTGACAAATATGTATGCTTTTACGTGGAAACAAATGCGTGCTTCATCCCAAACATCCATATACTTACGTGGAAACATTCGCGTGTTTCCCCCAAACCTACATATACTTATGTGGAAACATATGAGTATTTTCTCCCAAATATAATAATATTAAGAAACCAATTATTCTTTCTTCCTTTATTATAATTAAAATAATTTATTTATAAAAAAAATTTAAATTTTTAAAATTACCCTTTTTACATTTATTCTCTTCTGCTGCTCTTCTGTCTCCTCTGCTTTGTTTGTCTTTGTTGTCCCCCACGCTGTTGTTTTCAGACGGTTTCAATTATGCCTCGGTTATCACTATGCGTTGGTAGACAAACAATATACCTTTATACAACTCTAGTTCCTGCAAGGCAAGCGTGTATTAATTACTTGTGTTGTTTTTTATTATATTTCACAAATGGTCCGCCATTCCGGTTTTTTCAGTAGAGGCTCGGGCAGAAAAAAGGATTCACGTTGTTGCCCTTTCCAGTTTCTTTCCTCAACATCGTTTCTCACTTTCGTAGCACCCATAAATATATGCGAAACACATACACAAAAACCAAAGCAACACCACAAACCATTTAACCGTCCGAACCTTCGTTTATTCTTTTTTCACTGATCAAGCGCTTTTGATATCGTCTGTCCGATGAACCATTGACGACTGAATACATGAAATTAAAACGCAATACAACAGCGAAAATAAGAAACTCTGATTTCATCTGCAATTTACACGCACTCTCAGGAATATTTATGATGACTCACTGAGACTAGTGCGAAAATACAGATACACACTTACAAGATATACACTCTCGTTGCCCGTCTTTTATTCTCTTGCTCTCGAGAGAGCATAAACAGTGCAACAAGCACGGCTGTATTTATATCGCAAACACAAATATATTTAGAACATATGGTTACGAATGTCCTTATTCGTCCTTTTTGCATTGTTTTATCCCAATAATAAAACAAGGTTCGTTTTCAATTACGATAATTACAACGGTATAACTTCCTTTTATTTTATATAGTACACAGTTTACTTTACTTTATTTCCACCACTTTAATAAGTCTTATATTTTACTAATAAATCGCGTTGCTTACGTTACGGGGTTTCATCACAAACTGAACTCTTCATTCCAAAGACCTCCGCTATTTATACCAACTCACCCTACTCAAATGTAGTTATCTCTAGCGAATTCAAGAACCTTCTAGTCGTTGTTATTATTTATCTTTGTAGAATCATCTCGATTGGTGGAGAATTATCTTAACTGAGGCGAATTCATGCTACTGATTTAGCGAGTCGGTACGTTGTTATAATGCATACTTTCAGGCACAGCACTAACCGCCCTGTTATTTACATAAGGTTAGTAGGGTCATTAAGAGCAAGCAAAAGCTTTTACTTATTCGTAACAATATTAATCCTTGTGTCTCAAATATGTAATATTGAATAGCAAACACAATGCGTTTGGGGCACAAGTATATTATATTTGCGACAAGCTCCAAACACACTTTATATTTGCATCCAAACAACAAAAAACTACAGATTTTTCAGCGTGCATACATCGTCGATATCGTCCTCTTCTACTTTTAGGAACAAATAACGCTCACCGTTGACGGCAACAGCGGCTCCGTGCTCATTTTTGAAAACAAATTTGCATATGATGGATCCACGCCAAAAACCGCACTACACGGTTCCTCATTGTGGATGCATCAGCTTCTCCACGACGACTTGTGTATTTTCCGAGTCACAAGTGCGTTAATTTTCTGTGCTATCGTGCCCGTGCCCCCGGGGTGAAAACGAGCATCATCGGAAAATATGACTTTACGGTAAAAATGCTCATCTTCCGCGAAGCGACCTTCAGACCATTCGGCGAAACGAAAACGCTTCGTATGGTCACGAGTGTTCAATTCTTGGACTAATTAATTCTAATTCTTGGACTAGATAATTACGTTAAATTCGGAGCAAAGAAGTGCGAAAAATGTTCAATTACTGCGAGCGGTGGCAAGTTGACTCTTCGCTAAAATCAGCTAGTCGTAATCGAATTAATCTCCACGCACATGTTGCTAGAACTCAACTCGAATAAATGACTAGAAGTTGGATAGGATACGGTGGTTTAATAAATCACCCATCTTAAACCAAAATCAGCAAACCCATCTTACTTATCTCCACTTAATCCCACCTTCATCATTTTAATGTCAAGATGTTTGGAACGAAGTTCCGTATCGCACGTTGCGGGATGAGGGCTAACCGAAAAAAATTAAACAACTTTTTTTAACACTCTTATGCTACAACCCAGTATTATCAACTATATTGGGTACGTTTACTTTGGTTTGTGTCTAGACTAACATATGTTGGGAAATTTCTTGTTTAATGGGAAGTTTCTAGGTGGAGCCTGTAACCAATATTTAGAATATATTACAGTTTTGAACCCAATAAAAAGTAAATTTAGAAAAGCCAAAGTGAAAGAAGTTTAGAAAAAGAACATTTTCTTAAATAAGTGGCATTTCTTAAAAAAAATTAATGTTTCTCAAATTTAAATTTTTAAATTAATTTGCATTTATTTTATTATAAAAAATACCTATTTCTACTCTTAAACAAAGTACCTTTTCTTAAAAATAATACCTTTTCTTAAAGAAGTACATTTGCTTAAAAAGTAAATTTTCTTAAAAAACGTACTTTTCTTAAAAAAGTATTTTTTTTTAAATAAGTACCTTTTCTTAAAAAATTACAGTACAAGAAATTGCTCAAGAAATTGCCCTTTCTTAAAAAACTAAATTTTCTTTAAAGATAAAATTTTTCTTTTAATCAAAATATCTTTTCTCGAGATAAGTATCTACTCTTAAAACTATTCTTGAAAAAAGGACCAATTAAAAAAATCCAATTTCTTAAAAACACCTTTTCTTCAAAACAAAACCTTTTCTTAAAAAAATACTTAACGATCCATTTATATTATCGTATTTTTCAACGGGCGCCTAATGCGTGTTGGAACTAACAAATGCATAATATACGAGGGCGGATGAATAAGTCCGTGACTTTTCGAACTTCCCTTGTAGTTATATGAGATGCAACACTGATCCCATCATCTACCAGCTGTTAGTAGACTACTGTCCCACTACAGCTGTTCAAAACATACAACCTCGTGCATTATTTAGAAATGGTAAAAAGTGAATTTCGAGTGCTCATTAAACATTATTTTTTGCGAAAAAAAACCGTCAATCAAACCAAGAAAAAGCTTAGTAAATACTATGGGGACTCTTCACAATAGATTTCAATGGTAAACAAAGTGGTATACTGACTTTCGTTGTGGTCGCACAAGTACAAATGACGCTGAACGGTCTGAATTGAGGTCAATACACTCGAAGAGTAAAAGTGTATGAGATTGTTGATACCATAGGCATTTCATATGGCAGTGTGGTTTGGAATTTAAATGATCAGTTGGGTTTAAAAAAGCTGGCTGCAAGATGGGTGCCGCGTTTGCTCTCAATTGACCATAAAGGTAATCATGTGACAATTGGTACCTCATCCGCCACTTACGGTTCCTACGAATTGGTACCTCATCCGCCATATTCTCTGGATTTAGCCCCCAGTGACTATTTCCTATTTCCAAGTCTAAAGAAATGGCTCGGTATAGAGACATTTAGCTCCAACGATGAAATTATTGATCAAATAAATGCCTATTTTATGGACCCTCGAAAAATCCTAGTTTTTGAAGGGATACAAAAATTGGAGAAACGTTGGACTAAGTATATTGAGCTAAAAGGAGATTATATTGAAAAATAATTCCAATTTGCAAAAAAAAACTGTGTTTCATTCAAAAATTCTCGGACTTGTTGATCCGCGCTCGTATACCAAAAGGAACTTCGTTCCAACCGGGTGTCCCCTGAGATCTTATGTGATATTTTAAAATTGAATGAACAGGTAGAGAATGGCGCCAAATGCGATAGGTTGTGATCAGAATTTTCTAATGACTCATGCTTAAGGATCTTTCGGTTTAGGACCTACAAATTATTTCCAAATTCTGATGAAAATGTACTTTTCGGCACTAACGATCTAGATCGTTCAAAAATGTCCACGGTGGCGATTTTGCTTATCTGCAAGAATTTCAATAACAATATTTTACTTTAAATAACTTTCTCCATTTCACAGTTTCACAGAAACAAAATCGATCTTCAGGTACCATAAACTTAATGCTGTACTGGTAAACTGATTGAGAAGTCGGTAACTGATAATACGGTGCAAAGAAACTCTGTCATATTTGTATTTGAATGACAACTGTTATCACATTAAAGGGATTTTGATTTACTTTTTGGCTCCGCATGCCATTTTATTTGATTTTGTAGAGCAACATCGTAGCTTAAGCTCCCTTTGAACTAAGGAAGACGAATGTGCTGTGAAAACAAAAAAAACAGGGATTTTATTCGATTGGGCCTGTTGGTAATGAAACTTGTAGTATAAAACTCTTTAACATGTAAACGCGAAAAATTTAAACGATTTCGAATAATTTGTATTAAATTCGAAACAGTCAGTATGACACAACCATTTGTTGTTTTAATTCCAAAAGTGATGAAATTATCACTCACAGTGATGAGGTATCACATCGACACCCTACAAATCAGAGGAAGGTGCTCACACAATGTGCGAATAACTCCCTCTATCGATGCAAATGCCAGCACACAGCCAAACATTCGCACCTGACAAGAAATGCACACGAATGCGGTGCATAATCGCAGCAAAAAGAACAAATGTGGTAAATAAACATGAGCGCATAGAAGTTTCCGCTATTAATAAATTAAGTCACATGCGATGACGATGGCCAGGACACCACCAACGACTTTAGCGACTTGAACATGACTCAAACTCATACACACACTCCCTCACACACATTGGTAAATGCGCCAAAAATTATGCTATCGTCCTTTCGTAGCTCACAAAATTCGATCACATATTCATGGATTCATGCACTAATATACAATCATACACACACACACTGTAGCACATAACGCAGGTCCTAGCGTGTACACTACACACACATACCATCTGAATTGCAGGTTTTACACAGCGTTCATATGCTTGCCATGTTTATATGTACCGCACTTCCGTTGAAGTGCTAATGTCGTCAGTTATAGTCGGCAGCAAAACGAAAAAGAAATGCTCAGGATTAGTCGGTGTGCGAGTGTGTGTGTGGGTTAAAAGGTGTGTTATACGAGGGTGGTGTGATTAAGCTTAGACTAGTTTTTCCAATATTACTAGATTTGATTGTTTTTTTTCCAAAAAGCACACCTTTCCTGAAGTGGACTTTTTTATTTTTAAATCGAGCGAACCCATCGACGCCCCTCTTACCCGCCCCTTCCGACCGAGAGAGCCACGTCACCATAACGTGAGGACAGCGTAAACATTATAGAACTAACTACAAAAAGTCTTCACCAGTTGGTATTACAGTAACATAAATTAGTATAAAAGTACATCACGAGATATTAATATGACGGAGACTTCATAATTTATAATAATTACGAACAAAACCAAATTATAAATCAGACCAGATAGTAAGGAGAAAGTAAATTTACATATGTAAAGGATATATAGCACTAATGCAATCGGTTCAAATGACAAATTATCCTAGACTTTGTAGGTTCCCAACTACCAGTGAAATCAATAAACTGATATAGCTCATTAAAGTCACGACACATTGTCCTAAGTGGATCAAAGGACGCATAATGCTAAAGCTGAAAGTCGATGTGAATGAGTTTGTAGTACCTCGCGGGCCTCAATGGGACATTTATGAAAGTCTTATATAACAGAAATTCATAACATATAACGGGTTTTTCAATCTAGAAAATTTTTTTTTTAAATAAAACAAAACCGGTTTTAGGTACCAATGAAATTCTTTATTCCTGTGAAAGTACGTTCGATGGCATTATGTATGGAACTCGATTTCGTTTGCATGGCCACCACGGGCACGCTTGCAGAAGTCCAGACGCTGAACCCAATTTTCGACGGGTTTCAAGCATAAATCGGCCGATACTGCTGCAATTTCACATTCGATATTCGTACGAATTTCATCAATCGTTGCTGGCTTGTTGGCATAGACCATAGACTTGACGTAGCCCCACAGGAAATAATCTAACGGCGTCAAATCGCACGACCGAGGCGGCCAATCGACTGGGCCATTTCATGAGATAACACGTTCACCAAACTTGGTTTCCAATAAATTGATTGTGGCATTCGCTGTGTGGCTTGTGGCGCCGTCCTGTTGGAACCACATGTCCTCCAAGACCATAGTATCCAATTGGGGCCAAAAATATTCGGTTACCATTGACCGGTAGCGATTCGCATTCACAGTAATGTGCCGGCCTTGATCATCATGGAAGAAGTGCGGCACGATGACGCCGCCGGCCCATAAACCGCTCCAAACCGTAATTTTTGGGGATGCAATGATGACTCATGGATTCCGTGTGGATTGCTGTCTGACCAATAACGCATATTTTGCTTATTGACGAAGCCATTCAGCCAGAAATGAGCCTCATCGCTGAAGATGATTTTCCGATGAAAATCCGAATCATTTTCAAGTTGTTGCTCAGCCCAATTCACGAACATACGACGACGCTTATGTTGGTCAATCGGCTTCAGTTCTTGCGTCAATTTGATCTTGTAAGGATGTAGGCCAAGATCTTTTCGCAAAATTCGCCACAACGACATCACACAGATGCCCAACGCTTGAGAAGGACGTGTGAGAGACACATTTGGGCTTTCTTGAACTAAAGCCTCAGCGGCAGCAGCCCGTTGTCTCACTGGCACGGGAACATTTTGTACGGTGCCTGTGGATTCAAATTTTTCCACTAGACGCTCAATTGTTGATCTGGTAGGACGATTATGACGACCGTAAATTGGACGTAGCGCTCTTAAAGTTGAGGCCACTGACTCCAAATTTCGGCAGTAAATTTTAATAATTTCGACTCGTTGTTGGCTCGTATATCTTTCCATGATGAAATGGCAAACCTTACTGAAGAGAAATGTCAAAAGAGCGGGAAAAAATATGGCGTCGTTTGCTGTCCCTATCGATTTACTTTTGTAGCGTCTCTGTTGAAAAACCCTCTATAAGAGTTCTTCCACAGTGCAGGAAAATGGCCGAACTTCAATGAAGTGTTAAATAAGAGTGTCATCGGTAAGCTAAGAGAATTCGAGCAGTATTTCAACATAGAATCCGTGATACCATCTTATCTGCAGGGGTATGCTGAAGTTTACGATCTGAACCAACATGCCGGACAAACTGAATACAATTTTTTCTTATCAAATGTCTCGCCATGTTATCCATTGGGTGTGAGCAACATTTGTCACTTCAAGGCAAAATTTTTAAACCGAAAATTCAACATGGAACTTATTTTTGATTCAATTTATCGAAATTTGGAAAGTAAATTAAACCACAATTAAATTTACATACAAATTTCAAAGAGTTAAATGTCTTTGAAACAAAAATTGCACGTAGATGAAAACCTATATTGGCCCGACTTATTTGCCGTGTAAGTGGAGATTCAAAAGAAGGATAAGCTATTTGTTTGTCATGCAAATCTGATAGTGTAGGGGCCGGTGCAGCCTAGTTTGAAAGTTTTATCACATTATATTATCAACAAAGTTGGACATAAAAATTCAACTTCAAATGATGGAGTGTGATTTTGTTGGAATCAGTGTGCCGAAGTATTAACATTGATCTTTCAGGTTTTGAAAAATGAGTGTTACAAATTTGTGTAGTGCGACCAAAATTGCTTGCCCTTGTACTTGTGAGGTGAGGCAAGCATCCGTGGTTTGGACACAGTGCTTCAAATTCTAAAATGCAATATCTTCTGGAGCTATATTTGAAGAAAATTCCCCTTTTATCTGGAATAACTTTCAGACGGATCGATAACAGCTAAAAAAAAGATTGCAAATTTTAGTTTTATTCATGGTATTTTTTTTTCATTAGGTGTAAAAATCAAATCCTTTATGTGTCCACCATTAAAAATCGCATACGCATCGCACAGGCTCTTGTAATGCAATATTGCCTCAAATGTTGTAATGTGGATGATGAAACTTGCGCGATTTGTGTTGCCTTTCAGCTCCCGTAAAGTCTGTGGCTTAATGATGTTCGGGGGAGTTTGATAACTTCGTGACAATATAAAGCAGTATTATAGTGCAAAGTTTAAATAAAAGGTCATCCGCAGAACATAGGGATGGGACCATTCTCATTGTATCCAAAGCTCTTTTTGCACGCTGAAAAATGTGTCTTTTTTTTTTGTTTGGATGCAAATGTAAAGTGTGTTCGGAGCTTGTCGCAAATATAATATACTTGTGCCCAAACACATTGTGTTTGCTATTCAATATTACATGTTTGAGACCCAATGATTAATATGTGTTTGCGATCCAAATATATACGGGTTTGTGATACAAATACAGCTGTGTATTTGGCACTGTTTATGCTCTCTCGAGAGCAAGATTATAAAAAAGAGACAACGAGTAAGTTTGTATTTTTATTTTTGCATTATTCTGCCATTCAGTGGGTCATAAATATTCCTGAATGTGCGCATAAATTGCAGATGAAGTTAGTATCTCTTATTTTGGAGGATGTATTGCGTTTTAGTTTCATTTATTTATTCGTCAATGGATCATCGGACAGACGATATCATCAAAAGCGCTTGATCAGTGAAAAAAGAATAAACGAAGGCTCGGTTAAATGGTTTGTGATGTTACTCTGGATTTTGATATATATGTATGTGTGCTACCAAAGTAAGAATCAATTTTGAGGAAAGAAACTGGAAAGGGCAACAAGGTCAAGCCATTTGTTGGTCCGAGCCTTTACTGAGAGAGGAACGGCAGACCATTTGTGAAATAAGTGTAATAAATAAAACACAAGCAATTAATGGTTAGTGTGCAATGGTTAGATCCTGGGTTCGATCCCTGCTCCGACCACCTTAAAATTTCTTTCTACGACGGTCACCTCGCTCAGTGACGGCGACACTATCGAGTACTTAGCCATGAAAAAGCTTCTCAAAATACCGTTCGGAACCGGTGTAAAACTGTGAGTCCCAATCAGTGAGTACAAAACTAGAAAGCTCACTGGTTGTGAGAAGATCTCCCCAATTCCTTCATGGGATGTAATGGGAAACCATTTTTTTTTATTTTTTTTTAAATTAATCCACGCCTGGCTTCCACGAACTTAATTTGTATATAAATATCTTGTATGTGTACCAACGCATAGTTATAAACAACGCATAGCTGAAACCTTCCAAAAACAAACGTGAGAGACAAAAAAGAAAGGAGAAGCAAAAAAGCAGCAGATTCTCATTTCATGAAATAAATAATAAACAAATAATACATTCAATGCAAATAAATGTAAAAAGGGTCATTTCAGATCTATTATTTTTTTGTATTAATTACTACTAAATGTGGATTTATGTTGTTAAAATTAATTATAATAAATAATACACATACATTGAAATTGAAGAATAATTCGTTTCTAAGTATTATTATATTTGGGAGGAAATTCGCATATGTTTCCACGTAAGTATATATAGGTTTGGGTGAAAGACACGAATGCTTCCATGTAAGTACATGGATGTTTGGGATGAAGAACACATATGTTTCCACCTAAAATAATACATGTTTGTCAGTAAACATGATACTGTTTGCATTTAAATACAAGTAAGTTTGGAACTTGCAAACACTTGTACTTGTTCCTGCAGAATCTGTTTGGGAAAATATGTTAGAGAGGTCGTTATTTTTCAGGGTGTAGCGATTCTTTTGGGAAATTCCCAAGCCGGTCACTACTTACTTCAAATATTTATAAGTATCCCCTGGTAATGTCATCAAATCCCCCTCCGATGGTAGCTAAAGTGAATAGGCTATTGGTTGAGCAACACTGAATATCATCCAAACACCTAATATATTAGTTAATACGGTTACAGTAACACCAAACATAGTGGCTGATTCTGAACTTGTACACCTGCCTAGAGGTTGTTGGCAACCCTCGAACTAGGTGTAACGAATCACTCGTCTTAATTTGCAATCATTACAGAAACGCAAAACGAATGACACCGCCTGCATCCTAAAAACCTGTGGCCATGACATTGTATAATTACTGATTTCGTGCTTTAATAGAAAATTGTACATCTCGAACCGCATAATGATTGAAAAACAAAAATAATTATCTTGAATCGGATTAAAAAAATATTAAATTTTAAACGAAATTACATCCACCTTAATTTAATGCTGATATAAATTTTCTTTTAATATTTAACTTTTCCATGCTCATCAAACGGCCTCAATATCCTGCGAGGACATGTTGTTTTTTCAACTGTATTGGTGGAACATTGCTGCTGTTCTAGATCATACGCAAATACAACTATAAAAATTGTGATATATGATTGCATGCCCGCACTCATTCATATGAATTTAGAAGTAGCTGTGTTTTCAAAGGAGTATTACACTCCAACCACCATCACCGCCCCCCCTCTACCGCCCTCCTTCACAAGTACACCGACTGCCTTAGAATGTTGTAGGATTATATACACAGATGTATGTGAGCCTGTGTGAGTGTAGGTCTATTTGTATCCAGTTTAGTTTATTTGTGTTCAACGAACTTTATACAATTTAAACTTAAACTTCCCAAAGTTAAGTAGCTATATAAATACACACATATACAAAAACACACACACACACACCCCGGAAAAAAAGAAAATGCATTACATTTGGAAGACACGTACGCATGCAGTTTTTCCGTTCGTATACTACATTTATGCCTCGTACGTGTTCTCGTCGTCTACGATGCATACATGCATATAAAGTGACGAGTTTTTATTTAACCTCTTTCACTCTTCTTTGTATGCCACCTACAGGACTCGATACATTTTTGATTGGCACCCTCCGTTGTAGTAGTCGTCCCCTTCGTCTGGTCTGTGCTCCTTTTTCTAAATTCACTTGCAAACACCTGCTTATTCTTGTTTTGGCAGTAAAATCTAGAGGTTGGAAGAGGGGAAATGGCATTGCTAATAATTGGAAAAGTAGCGAGGAAATTCTACAACGTTCTGCCATTAATGTTTGGTTGCAGTTGAATAGGTTCCCATATTTTTCTGTAACTCTTTTCAGGTAATCCTCGCTGAACGCGGAGTTGACAGACTGTTTAGATGATATGTACCGCAAAGATTTGAACTCATTTAAGCCAAACATATTTTACCTTTGTCTTAAAAATATTTCGATTGCTGCTTAGTCTCATGGTTAACCATAAAAGTTGAAAACTGTTGCCGGAAAAATATAAATTTTTCAAAGCATAGTATCTCGATTCATGACCCACTTCTGTGAATACACCAAAGGCAGTGATGTGCACTACTGATGCGCATAATTGAAGAACCGTTTCTGCACAACCGGTTCTTTACAACAACCGACCGGACCGGTGGTTGCAAGAACCGCACTACGGTTCCAAAAGAACCGAAATCGGTTTCAAACCAACCGAAAGACTTCTTAAAGACATTCTTAAAGGACCGAAAAACGCATTCGAAAGAACCGAAAACGGTTTCACAAATACATAAACCGATTCTAAAAGAACTGAAAAACGGGTTGAAAACAACCCTTAAATGGTTCCAGACTAACAGGACTCGGTTCCAAAAGAACCAAAAGTGTTAAACTTTGAATGAGTGTATGAATGTGTGTATTTTTTTTTTATCAAATTGTATAGTGTTATAGTAACTTACTCAATTTTCTGAGAACCGGAACCGGTTCTTCCCGGAACCGGTCTCGTTAGAACCGGTTTTTCAAAAACACGGAACCGCACATCACTACTGTGCACTCTTCTTGTTTCCGGGAGAAACGTTTAATTTTCTATAAGAAATTAAGACATTTATCACATTTAACACATTTTAACACATTTATGCCCAGTGACAACTTAAGTTGCCAGCAGAGGTCCTGCTCTTTTGAAATGGTACATATCGAGTTAGTGAATTGATAGCTACGTCCTTCTTTTGTTCACTGACTTATAGTGAAATTTTGCGTAGAATATTTTTTCTATACCCACCTTCCCCCTAAAATTCAGTTTTGTGAGACATTTTAGCACCAATTCGGAATAATTAAGAAATTAACCCATAAAAGCCATTTTCAGTTTTGACTCCTTTATGGCATTTATGTTGGGTTTTGAGCTTTGGTGTATAAAAGGAATTTTACGGGAAATATTTTTGTTAAACATTTTAACCCTTTACGCCCCTATTTTAGGGGTGTTTTTTGTAGCCTTTTCGGCAAAAGGGGCATAAAAGACCCATATATTGAGGAGCGTGAGTGTTAAAATATTCCACAAAAATATTTCTCGTAAAACTGTACACAAAATTGCTGAACAAATCCTATACCTAAAATGTCAGGAGCACATTGTTTCCTATGTCGGTTCTTCATAAGAATGTACAAAAGGGGGAAAGCTTTAACCCCGCCCCCCCCCCCCCTTTAATTACCATCATATATTAACTTTCAAAACACCGATACACGTAAGCATTTTTTTAACCCCTCTACCAGAATCCGTTGTCAGAACCTTTTAATTTTCGAAAAATTTTGAAAAAGTGAAAGCGGCTTTCGTTCGTTTAGTTTTTCTTTTGAGGTCGTGGGTAATTGTAATTGTTGTGTTGCTGTAATTGTTGAAAATTGGTGCTCGAAATTCTGTGAAAAAAAGTTGTGGGCATTAATGGGTTAATCATGTAAAATGTCCTTATTCCACGCCCCACATTTACTTACATCGGTCTGCTCAATTTTATACACGCTGAAGAGTCTGTAATTTTTGTTTGGATGCAAATATTACGTGTGTTTGGTATTTGGCGCAAATATAATATACTTGTGTGCAACCACGTTGTGTTTGCTATTCAATATTGCATGTTTGAGACATAATAATGAATTTGTTATAATATATGTGTTTGCGATGCAAAAATATATGCGTTTGTAATACAAATACAACAGTATTTGGGGCACTGCTTATGCTCTCTCGAGAGCGAGAAAAAAAAAGAGGGACAACGAGCGAGTCTATCTTGTATGTGTTGCTTTGTATTTTTGCAATATTTTCTTAGCCAGTGATTCCTAAATGTGCGTGTAAATTGCAGACGAAGAGTTTCTTATTTTGGCTGATGTATTGCAATTTAGTTTCATGTATTCAGTCGTCATCAGACAGAGGATATCAAAAGCGCTTGAACACTGAAAAAATAATAAACAAAGGCTCGGACGGTTAAATGGTTTGTGATGTTGTTTTGGTGTTTACGCATGTGCTTCGTATAAGTATATATGTATGTGTGCCACCCAGTGAGAAAGGATTTTGAGGAAAGAAACTGGGAAGGACAACAACTTGAAACCCTTTGTCTGTCCGAGACTTTACTGAGAAAATCGTAACGGCGAACCATTTGTGAAATATAATAAACAAAAACACATCTAATGAATCCACGTGTGAACTAGATATGTATATAAATAAATATATTATTTGTGTACTAACCAATGCATAGTTGAAACCATCTGAAAGCAAAAACTGGAGAGACAACAAAGAAAGGAGAAGCAACAGAGCAGCAGAATCTCATATCATGAAAAATGAACAAATATTGCAATGCAAGTAAATGTAAAAAGAGCCGTGTTAAATCTTGATTTTTTGTATTAATTATTTATAAATGTGGATTTATATTGATAAGAATAATTATAATAAATAGAATAATTAGTTTCTAAATACTATTATGTTTGGGAGGAAAAGGGCATATGTTTCCCCGTATGATGCCGTTTAAGCCGTTTTTTCAGCGTTTATTACCTCTATAATCGAAAAGCTGAAAGTTTATATTAACCCTAATACGATGTTTAAGATATCGCATGGGAGATAATCGCCTAGTCTTGTTTCCAAAAGTTAAACAATGAATAAACCCACATAACGAAGGGTTAAATTAATTCAACGGATTCGTCTTGTCAGAGTTTTTGCCTTGAGCCGTCAGACTACTTACCCGTCATGGTTGTAAAATCACATTTTGTTTTCACATGACATGCTGACTTATGTTCAGAATTGTTCTTGGGTTGATAATATTTATTTCTCTTCTATATCTTAAAGTTAAACTATTTAATTTTACATCACATTGGTAGAGAATTTATGTCAAATACTTGCTCTTATTAAATATTAGTAAACCTATTATTGTGGTTTATCATACTGGGTTTATCATACTCTGCTTTAATAAATAGTTAATATTGAGTGTTATTCTTAATCACACGTTCCACATACACACAGTCGCACACACACTACGCAACGCACTACATGCGGTCAGAAGAGGGATTCAGATATTTCCTCTAAAATATTTAACAAACCGAAGACATAATTTTATCGAATTTGCTTTGCTGATGTCCTCACGTTATGCGACGATTATCCGTAAATTGTAAAATCGAATCTTTGTTTGTGCATGAGTCTTCACATTTTCTATTTGTTGAGAATTTCTTCAAGTACATTTGTCATATACACTCACAGACTTTGTTAGAAACATGTATGCACACATGTTGCGATATTATTGCAGCAAAGTTCCCTTCCTATTTACCTGGTTACTTTTGGCATACATGCATAATAGGGTGTTCCTTCCAAGGATTTGTTTAATTTTTCATTAACAGATATTAAATGCTTTGTGAGATAAATATAGTGAAAAGCATATAACATATTTCTCACTTTAGCCCCAATATAAATATGTAAGTTTGACACTGGTACACGCTGAAAAGTAACGGACTCTCTAACATATTCTCCCAAACATATTCTGCAGGAACCATGTATATGTTTGGAACACACTTCAAACATCCATATGTTTGCAACTCCCAAACTCACATGTATTGAAATGTAAATAGTATCATGTTTCATCCATATCATCCATATACTTACGTGGAAACATTCGCGTATTTTCCCCACATACTTACGTCGAAGCACATGCGTATTTCCTTCCAAAGATAATAATATTTAGAAACGAATTATTCTTTGATTTCAATCTATATGTATTACACAGTGCAACACGAAAAAATATAACCATATACGGACACTACTACGTGATAAAAGACCCGTGTCTCCCAGTTTTGCCCAAAGTCATGCACTTTTTTTATGGGCCCCCAAAAATTTGGAGCCTCGGTGTTGTTTTTGCAAAAAAAAGTGATCATTTTGTCAGGCTCATATCTTGAAAACCGTTTGGAATTTTGATTTACTCTCTGAGGGAAAGTTGTAGCTCTTGTCGTAAGGAACAAAAAAAAACCGTTTCCCAGTACATCCCATGAAGGGATTGGGGAGAGCTTCTCACAACCAGTGAGCTGTGCGCTTTCTAATTTTTCACTCACTGATTGGGACCTATAGTTTTTTTTACACCGATACCGAACGGTATTTTTGAGAAGCTTTTTCATGGCTAAATACTCGATATTGTCGCCGTCACTATGCGAGGTGACCGCCGCCGAACAAATTTTTTTTAAGGTGTTCAGAGCAGGGATCGAACCCAGGATCTCATGTACAAGAGGCGCGCACACTACCTATTGCACCACCGACGGCCAACAAAAATTGCGACAATATAAAATCAAAAAACTTCATCTTCAAGGTCAAAACCCTTTTCCCTGTTCAGGACAATAGGTAGCCAACAGTTTCAATGTATATGTATTACACAGTGAAACACGAAAAAATATAACCATATACGGACACTACTACGTGATGCACTTTTTTATGGCCCCCAAAAATTTGGGGCCTCGGTGTCATTTTTGCTAAAAAAAGTGATCATTTTGTCAGGCTCATATCTTGTAAACCGTTTGGAATTTTGATTTACTCTCTGATGGAAAGTTCTAACTCTTGACGATATAAAATCAAAAAACTTGATCTTTAAGGTCAAAAACTTTAAAAATTCGACATTTTTACGTTTTTTCCCCTGTTCAGGTCCATAGGTAGCCAATAGTTCAAAATTCAAGGAAACAATTAACTACAGATAATAGAACATATGAACTTCCTGGGAATGACACCGTAACACCGTTTAGGTAGCCGCAAAAGTGAAAAATTTTGCGAAATTTTTTAATTTCACTGTGTGTAATTTTTTGACTTTGGGCAAAACTGGGAGACAAGGGTCTTTTTTTTGTCTTTTATCACGTAGTGGTGTCCGTATATGGTTATATTTACATGAATTAATAAAACTACACACAGTGTTATTTATCATAATTAAGTTTTTCAATATAACTCCACATTCTGTTCTGTTCGCTTCTTTGTTGTCTCTCACGTTTTTGTTTTCAGAAGGTTTCAGCTGTGCGTTGGTTATAACTATGTGTTGGTACACAAACAATATATTTATATACAAATCTATTCCATTGTGGCCGTCGGTGGTGCAATGGTTAGTGTGCGCGGCTCTTGTACATGAGATCCTGGGTTCGAACCCGGCTCTGACCACCTTCAAATTTTCTTTCGGCGGCGGTCACCTCGCATAGTGACGGCGACACTATCGAGTATCTAGCCATGAAAAAGCTTCTCAAAATACCGTTCGGAATCGGTGTAAAACTGTAGGTCCCAATCAGTGAGTGAAAACTGGAAAGCGCACAGCTCAGTGATTGTGAGAAGTTCTCCCCAGTCCCTTTATGGGATGTAATGGGAAACTATTTATTTATTTTATTCCATTCAAGCCAAGCTTGGATTAACTAGTTGTGTTTTTTTTTGTTTGATTATACTTATTTCACAATTGGTCCGCATTCCGATTTTCTCAGTAAACTCTCGGACAGACAAAGGGCTTCACATTGTTGGCCTTACCAGTTTCTTTTCTCAAAATCATTTCTCACTTTGGTAGCACACATACATATATACGAAATACATACACAAAAACCAGAGCAACATCACAACCCATTTAACCGTCCGAGCCTTTATTTATTCTTTATTCAGTGATCAAGCGCTTTTGATATTTTCTGTCGGATGAACCATTGACTAAAACGCAATACATCCTCCAAAATAAAAATCACTGACTTTATCAGCAATTTATACACACATTCAGCAATATTTATGACTCACTGAATGAGAGAATAATGCAAAAGTACATATACAAACTTACCCGCTGTTCCTCTTTTATTCTCTTGCTCTCGAAAGAGCATAAACAGTGCAACAACACTGCTATATTGGTATCACAAACACAGATATATTTGGGGCGTGAACAAATATATTATAACATATTACTGATTGTGTCGCAAACATGTAATATTGAATAGCAAACACAATGTGTTTGGACACAAGTATATTATATTTGAGACAAGCTCCAATCACACTTTATATTTACATCCAAGCCACAAAAAATACAGATTTCTCAGCGTGTACTTAAACAGTTTGCCCCTGTCACACAGTGGTAAAATATATAATCTCCAAGCCGTAAATATCCAGCGGTAATAAACTCCTTTAGAAAACAATTTCGAGCTTTGACCTCTTTAATGCAGTTCGAACTATAACCGTCAAAAATACACATACATCAAAACAACTATTAATGAAATGATGCTCCAAAATCCAACTAATACATTAATTTTTAACAAAAATTTAAAATAAAAAATGATATATGGAACACCCTAATCCATAACTATGCGACTATTAGGACGGGTAATTGAGTTTCTGCCTAAAAATTACATTTAATACTCGCATTTGAACAGAACATTTTCTTGCATTCACCCTAATCTTTTAATAAGCTCGTATAATTTTTAGTAATGGATTTCGAAGAATAACTATTAATTAAACTCACATTATGTGAGGTAATTTTTGACATTCAGGATGTGCAATGAACTGTGTAAGGTTAATACAAATTTTTATTTAGCATGTTGGGGTACTAAACACCGGAATTCCGCTACAATGATTTTCATTTTCGAAAATATATATAATAGACGTTGGGAAAACTAGCCTAATTTAATATTACACGCTGAAAAATCTGTATCCTTTGGTTGTTTGGAAGCAAACAGAACGTGTTTGTAGCTTGTCTCAAATATAGTATACTTGTGTCCAAACACATTGTATTTGCTATTGAATATTACATGTTTTCCAGCATCATGTACAATGCCAATCTCTGAGTACTTTTGGACATAATGCCACATTCGAAATTTGTAAGACATTTTAAAATTTGCTCCATACTTGAAAGTTTCAGCTCAGACACCGGCTCCGACGGCAGCAATTTAAAATCCTCTCCAGTTAATTTTTCTGATAATTGGTGCTGCAGGCTCTGGAAAAAAATGCGCAAATGTGATGCAAACGTTTTATGAAAATGGTTGTCCTGCAGAAGCAACCGGCCATCGGAAATAACAATAAGCTGTTGTTGAATATTGTGCGTTCGAGTATAATCGTTTTATAAGGCGAGTGAATACAATCTTCGCAGACGATGTAAACGAGGTACAACCCAACTTCACAGTGAATACAATCTTCGCAGACGAAGTAAACGAAGTACAACCCAACTTCACATTCATTCAAGGCAGAATTGCACACTGAGGTACAAGAAGTGTTCAGGTATGCGGGTGTCCATTCATTGTACGAATGAATTTATGCAGGTTACAAATTAACTCATTCATTCATTAAAAGGGTAACCTTTTCGTCCAAATTCAATAAAATAATTATGATTTCAAGTGTTTCTTGAATTTATTGTAGCTACCAGCCAATTGTCTGCTCAAATTTGTATGTGTGGGACAATAAATGGGTGTGGCAAAGTTTGCCATTTTCAATTTTAAAGTAGTTTTAGTCCAAACTTTCCCCAGTACCAAATTTCTCTGAAGTGTATTGTGGTTTGCGAGAGATATATCGATAAAATGCACACCTGCCAAACTTTTGTATAGGAGGAATCAGCATGGGAGTGGAAAAATTACTAAGGTTTCATAGCAGAATATCAGTTGGTTGAATATTCCCTTACATGCACTCAATCTGGCAGATCGACTCGATAATCAACAAATCACACTATTATCATATGATTTCTCATTCGTACCCGAGATAGAGTGTATTTACCTCGATAATATTATTATCATGTCGCAAATCATTTCAACCGCAGAGGCTTATACACACTTTCAGTATGAGACTGTGTGAACATGAAACGGAAGTGAGAATGTAATGGAAACGTACTACACAGAACATGTAAATATATTAATGACAACACATACAAAAGGCTTCATATAAGAGGTAGTGTTATAAAAACAGCTGATTTTACTGTTTTTCTTTCCGCATAAAGATTTTGTTAATTAAATATACAGGTATTTTCACAAATATAGTAATAGAAAAAATGACTGACTGACAGAACTTTATGATTCTAATACATACAAATCTTCCTGCCATCACCTGGTATAATTCCATAATGCCATTGAAATACAAAACTGTCAAAACTAAATATAGTAAAACTGCATCGAAACACCTTTTTGGCGTAAAATGATAATCCCGACATTATCATGATAAAGGAGTGCATGTAAAGACGCTATTACACCAGAATTCATGAATCACCCAAAAGCACCCTTATTTTAGTGGCTGACTGGGGCGTTTGACGAATTGCAGCCTCATACCTAATTTACTTAAGATCGGCAGTGGTTTACTTGATTTATTGTATTGACAAACTGGATGTCCGAACATCATTTGCATGTGGCGTACCTGAATGGGCTTCCCAACGTCGCGCAGTGGCGCCCGTACAGCAAACGGGGTTGCAAAAATCAAAATTTTCATGTGCGCCTACGAAATTTTGAATAAATTGAAATTGGGACGACTTCAAATATGCTGCCTTAATAATAAAACATTTTTAGTATAGAAGATTTAACCGTTTAAAGTTGACCGATTTTCGGTTTTCAAAAAACCATAAAATTTTTAGGTAATTTGGTGCATTGCAACGTTATTGTTTTTTTAAGGTACATGATTTATATTTTTCTTTCTGTAATACTTTAACTGACAATTAGTTTGATCTAATAGTTTGAAAATTGAATTTTAAGTCGGTTGCTTTCCTGAGAGCCTCTGCCAAAGTCTGCTCCCAATATTCTGTTACTGACACAGGATGCACAAAAAACTACCGATTGAAATTAGCAGATACGCACCTCACTTAAAAATTACTTTGGCATACCAATAGTCAAGCATCCATTCAGAGAACAATATTGACTTATGGTCCCCACAGGTAGGCACAAATCTTATTCAGTCACGTGTATAATATCAAAATTGCATAATTCAACCTAAATCCGTCTGTATGCAGGTAACACGTAAATTTTTAGGCATGGTAGTAAACGTGTTTATAAACCCTGAATCCAAAGGCTAGTTATCAGGTAATAGATTAGACTGTATATACCAAAACAAGCATAATCACTGGATTAGTCTACGACTGGAAGTTGGCGCAACAAGTATTGAAAACATGGCTTTAAAGAATTTGAAATTATTTGACCTGTTTAGAAAGTCAACCAGACCAACGTTTTTCGCGGAAGCTGCTTTAGAAGAACTCGTTAGCTTATACTGAAATATTGAGAGAAGTGAAAGTATTAAAAATAATCTTTATCTGATATATTTCATCATTTCCCTTGCGGGAGTTTTTTTAGGTCTGATATTTTAAAAACAGACCTAATAAAAACTCCCGCAAGGGTAATGATGAAAGATGACGTAGAACACCGCTAGCTTGAAACAACAATATTGTTGATGGCTACCTCTGTTTTGTTGTTTTGTAATGACAAAACTAAAAAAAATCATGCCTGTTAAAACCGATGGTTTTTTGACATGATAAAAAAGAGTTGTGCATGAAAGTGTATCCAATGTTAGTGCTTGGTATTCTTCGAACGTATGTATAAAATAATTCTCATTAATTAACTCTAATTTCTGGCCTTCAGGGGCCTTGGTGAAAGAATTTATACAACGCAATAATGGTAGGCGTTCGAACCCTGTTTCTCTCCCAAAATCGAATAAAAGGGCTTCAAAAAACTAAATGGATTTGCCAACATTTTGTATCAAAATGTTCGTGGCTTAAATACTAAACTCTCTAGACTCTATGTGGACAGTTTTGGTTTCGATTATGATATAATAGTTTTTTCCGAAACATGGCTTAAACCAAATGTACTCGATTCAGAAGTTTTATGTGACAGATTTTCAATAGTCCGAAGAGATCGCGCGGTTAAATCTGGCGGTGGTGTATTAATTGCTGTGCTCAGATCATTGTCTTATGACGTTGTGATAACCAACATTAGTGATATAGAGTTCTTAGCACTCTCTGTAAGGTTGGGCGCTGCCAAACTTTATATAACTTGTTCGTATATTCCACCTTCGTCAGAGCTTGGAATTTATGAGATACACTTGGATGCCATCTCTGAAGTATGTGTGAAGCTTGGTGACAGTGACAGCTTACAGATATTGGGTGATTTCAGTTTACTTTTGGTATCATGGTTACCCTTACCTGATTTTAAACATCTCACTCCGTTAACTCCTTGCGACTGGACTTCTGATTTTGTTAGACTCATTTCTTCTCTGAATCTTGTTCAGATTAACGATATTGTTAATGCTATGAATAGGACACTTGATCTTGTAATAGTTAATAATTCTGATAATTTTGAAGTTTCCCGCGTTAATCCTCTAAGTTTGCCCGAGGACTCATACCATCCTACAATTTGAATTCGTTTTTATCTCCAGACTGAAAATTCAATCTATTCAAAATCGACCAGGAGAACTTTTTGTTTCTCACGTGCTAATTTTGTCTGACTGAATAGTCTTTTTGAATCTGTCGATTGGAGAGCTTTGATGGGAGCTTAATTAATTTTTATGATGTAATGTGGCGATGTATACGTAAATCTGTGCCAAGGGTATCTGCAGAAGATGAGAATTGCTCACCTCCTTGGTCTTCTAAATATTTAAAGCAGTTAAAAAATGCCAGGAGTAGATTACATAAAAAGTTTAGGGTATCAGGTAGATCTTTTGATTATAGTGAGTACACTATTGCCAGATGTCGTTACGAGGCAGAATCTCGCAAGTGTTATCAATCTTACTTGTCCCAGGTTGGTAAGAATTTTAGGAACAATCCTAAAAGTTTTTTCAACTTTGTTAACACCAAGCGTAAGTCCGTATCAAGACCTTCTCGAATTGTGATGAATGATGTCGAATACATAGACTGACAATTGTTTTGCTGACTTTTTTTCATCTGTTTACTCGGTTAATTCAGTATCGACTACATGTGACTATCCTTATGATATTCGGTCATTAGATCCGTTTGGGATCACTTCTATGAGTGATACGTGGATCCAGGAGAACCTTTCATCACTGAGGCCCACGACCACTTATGGACCTGACGGGATCCCTAATTCTGTGCTAAAATACTGTTCTACGACATTAGCTACACCATTGACTATACTATTCAATGCCTCTTTGAAATTTAGCTACTTTCCAGCGGTCTGGAAAAGTTCGTATATTGTCCATTCAAATGTATCAAATTATAGAGGTATTGCGAAACTGAGTGCGATTCCAAAACTTCTTGAGAAACTGATATGGTTCACAAATCTTAATAAATTCTAAACGAATTTAATTAAAGGCACCTTAAATCTAATATAATATATAGCCCATTCCTATACGTGAGTGTATAAAAATGGACAAAGTGTTTAAAGTTTAAAGCCATTTTTACACAGTTAAAGGTAAAGGATCATTAACACACTGACTGTTTAGAGCTAAATTACAGCTATAATTGTTAAACGCCATACAAACTGACAGCTAAATCGGTTAGTTACATTTATCTGTAGGATTACTTGAGCTTATAATATGGGTAAACACTTTAATTTTTCAATTTACTCTAACATTTCAACAGGAGAACACATGAAAATTATGTATTTTTAAAATAAGAAACACCTTTAATATTCTAAAACTATATTTCCTATCGTTAAAACGTTTCCAATAACTGAGCTCCTCAGATGCACACTGAAAAAGCTGACATTTTGTTATTGTTTGGATGCAAATGTAACGTGTTTGCAGCTTGTCGCAAACATACTATATTTGTGTCCAAATACAGTGTGTTTGCTATTCAATATTACATGTTTGTAAAATATATTATTTGGAAACCAAAATGAGCTAAAACTAGAAACGAGAGAAATAACAAAGAAACAAAACAGCAGCAGATCTTCAATTCATAAAAACACTGCTTGCAAATATGTACATGTTTCCCGCCATATGTAGCTGGGGCCGTTTTTCCCCAGCGTGTATCTATTTATGATACTCAAAATGAAGGCATGAAAGTTAAGCATTTTGGGACCTTGAATTATATTCATATTACAATGCACAGAAGTCCCAAACTTCATTTCCAATATCCTTCACTTTTTGTTTTGTGGCGTTCAATTGTCCTCGGAGTAGCAAAATTGTAAATTGGCTGCATTGTTATTTAGAAACTGCTACTTGATTGTGTGTTTTGCATATTTTGGAAGAAAGTGTTTTCAATTTCAAATTATACTAGGTTTTAGAACGATTTTCAGTTTTCCCATTTGACATTCAATTTGACAGTGGTTGTTTTAGTCCGAAGTTGAAATCTACAATACAATGAGCTATCCCATCTGGCATTCAATAAATACATTTGGTACGATACATACACATGCATATGTACGTTAGTATAATCATATTTACTTAAACATGTTTGGTAATGACAAATGCTTTTCGTTTAGCAGTTACAAAACTCATGCAAATGATGTTCATGTAAAATTTAGAAACAACATACAACTCTCACTCACACTCAGTTATAAATTGAATATTTAAACGATTACGCTTCCCTGCACAGTAGAGGACTGTGTTCCGAGATGGGCACGTGGTCTGTTCTCTGTATACAACAAAATAAAGGTACATATCTTCTAAAATAGAACTGAAAACCATATACGTACGTAACAATCAAATTTAAGATTTTTGGACTGATGAAAATTATACCCTTCATCTTTGACATACTGGGGGTAACGCCTTTATTATTGTTTCGTTTAGTAGCAGAATTATCTCCCACTGTGTAGCGGTAAAGAAAATAACTAAACTTAAGTAAATTATTTCCACAACATAAACTAGTGCAAATGCTATTAGTAGCAGCTATGCATGTGCATTTGCATTCTATGGCGTCATTTTGATAGCTCCTTGTGTACTAACACACATTAGAATTAATTGTTTAGAACGTTATGCTGCATGCAAAATTTGTCAGTGTCATTTACAGAAAAGATGCAAAAGATGATGTTTCATTTTTCTCAAATCAAATAATAACAAGCGAACTAAACACTATAAATAACATGATAATTAATTTAAAGGTGAACTACTGGTGATAAATGGGAACGCAAAAACGGGGTTTTTTGTACGCAACCCCAAAAATCGCGTTGAACACTTTTATAACTAAAAATACACGTTGAAAATTCTGTCGTTGTTACTTGCTTGGATGCAAATATAATGTGTGTTTGGAGTTTGGCGCAAATAAAATATATATATGTTTGCTATTCAGTATTACATGTTTGAGACACAATGATTAATATGTTATAATATATGTGTTTGCGATCCAAATATATATGTGTTTGTGATGCAAATACAGCTGTGTTTATTGCTATGTGTATGCTCTCTCGAGAGCAAGAGAATAAAAGAGAGACAACGAGAGAGCGTATCTTGTAAATGTGTATCTGTCTTTTTGTAGTATTTTCTCAGTCAGTGATTTATAAATATTCTTGAATGTGCAAGTAAATTGCAGATGAAGTCAGTGTTTCTTATTCTGGCTGATGTTCCTGCGTTTTAGTTTCATGTATTCAGTCCTCAATGAGTCATCGGACAGAGGATATCAAAAGCGCTTGATCAGTGAAAAAGGAATAAACAAAGGCTCGGACGGTTAAATTGTTTGTGATGTGGCTTTGGATTTTGTGTACGTGTTTCGATGTATGTGAAGATAAATTCGAATATAACTTCCAAAGGAATTGGCAGCGGTCTGTTCATTAGTTAACAGACCTATGTTAAACAGCTCTAATATATTGATTATATATAAAATCACTAAGTTTTACAAATGTAAAGGGAATTTTAATGCGATATTATTAAAATAGGTAGAAAACTCTATAAACTTCTTATGTCAGGAGTTTTGGGGAAGCTGTATGACTGCAATATATAATATTTCAAAGCATCGGCAAAACTATGTTTTCAAAAGGATTCAGGATCAGGATTCAGGTTCCGTCAATTGGACTAGTATCAAATAATAGGTATTGGTGTCTAGTTTAATAATTTCAGACCCAGATTTCCCAAAAATCTTTCGGAATATCATATTCTTCGACGAATATAACTTTTTCATATGGAGGACAGACTCAGTGCGTCCATGGTGGCCAAACGGGGAAGGTTGCGTCAATGGGACTAGTATCAAATAATAGGTATTGGTGTCTAGTTTAATAATTTCAGACCCAGATTTCCCAAAAAACTTTCGGAATATCATATTCTTCGACGAATATAACTTTTTCATATGGCGGACGGATTAAGTGCGTCCATGGTGGCCAAACGGGGAAGGTTGCGTCAATGGGACTAGTATCAAATAATAGGTATTGGTGTCTAGTTTAATAATTTCAGACCCAGATTTCCCAAAAAACTTTCGGAATATCATATTCTTCGACGAATATAACGTTTTCATATGGAAAACGGACTAAGTGCGTCCATGGTGGCCAAACGGAAATCTTTGTCTGAAATTATTAAACTAGACACCAATACCTATTATTTGATACTAGTCCCATTGACGGAACCTGAATCCGGATCCTGATTCATTTTGAAAACATAGTTTTGCCAATGCTTTGAAATATTATATATTGCAGTCATACAGCTTCCCCAAAACTCCTGGCATAAGAAGTTTATAGAGTTTTCTACCTATTTTAATAATATCGCATTAAAATTCCCTTTACATTTGTAAAACTTAGTGATTTTATATATAATCAATATATTAGAGCTGTTTAACATAGGTCTGTTAACTAATTAACAGACCGCTGCCAATTCCTCTGCCGGCAGAGCTCTGGAAGTTATATTCGAATTTATCTTCACATACATTGTGTTGCGTATAAGTAAGTATGTATGTGTGCAAACGATTTTGAGTAGACACACTGGAGAGGACACAAAGTGCAGCCCTTTGTCTCTCCGAGGTTTTACTGCGAAAATCGGAACGGCGCACACTGCTCCGTTTCATGGACAAAAATCAGAAATCTGAATTGGTTGGAATTGAATTTTATTGGTATCGGTAAATAGATTTGTTGTCCTCCAGAGCAATTTAAAATGAGCGATGTGTATGCTAAATAATTTGATTTTTTAGTTTCGTTCGTTAGTAGTTGAAGGAAAATGTTGTTCAAAAATACATTTGTGGAAGAAATTAAATTATGTTGTTTTTTTTGTGTTTTCTTTTTTATTTTGTATAAATCTTAAAAAAAAATTTTAATTGATTTTTAAAAATTTACTTTTTCAGATGAATATTTGAAAAATTCTCTCGTTTTGATTGCAAAAAAAAACATCATAAAATTCGGTGAAATATTTTATCATGATAAATTAGTTTAAACTTTAATCTATTAGAAAAATGCAAAATCTTCTCCGCTTGGTTCCGCTTCTTTTATATGTAAGCTTTTTAAAAAGTGTTTAAAATTTCTTTTTACTTGTTAGACCTCCATGCCAAATTGCAAGTTCATAGCTCCAGCGGTTATGGCTGGGCGATGTTGAGTCAGTCAGTCAGTCAGTAACGTTATTCTTTTATATATGTATATAGGTTTTGTAGGAGATTATTTTTACGTTAATTAGTTAATAAATATTTGCAAATATCAAGCGCTTTTGATATCCTCTGTCCGATGAACCATTGACGACTGAAACTAAAACGTAATACATCAGTAAAAAAAAAAGTATCGTTGACTTCTTCAATTTACACGCGCATTCAGAAATATTTATGTATCACTGACGGAGAGAATAATGCAAACGTACTGATACACACTTACGAGATAGACTCTCTCGTTGTCTCTCTTCATTCCTCTTGCTCTCAAGAGTGCATGCAACAAACTCGGCAAACAAACATAGATATATTTGGTACGCAAACATACCATATTAATCACTGTGTCTCCAACATGTAATATTGAATAGCAACCAAAATGTGTTTGGACACAAGTATATTATATTTGCGGCAAGCTCCAAACACACGTTATATTTGCATCAAAACAACTAAAAAACGACAAATTTTCGAGATTTTTACAATTTGTATGGGATGGGATGTACCCGAATTCGTGTTCCGATTTCCTTTACATTAGGCATACAATTTTCTGCATTGAAAATCTTATACATGGCAAATTATCCGATAGTGTGTTACGGCAGTCTATACATCAGTCTTACAGATGAAAAAACGAATGTGTCCCCATCGATCCAACTAATAACAAAAAACAAATTTTTCAGTCTTTTTCGTGATTTAACAAAATCTTGTTTCGAGTAGTTTCACGAAAAAAATCCAAAAATTCATTTTTATCTAAATTGACTGAATTTTTGTCGTTTTTATTGGTTTTTATATACATAATAAATAAGAAATATTACTTTAAAAAAAATATACAAAATCATACGGTTTTGCGGCTTCCAAAAGCATAAATTTTTTATTTGAAACGCAAAAATTAGAAAAGTTTCATGAAATAAAAAAAAAAATTATACGTAATATGAGGTTTTTTATTATTTCTGTTTTTTACAGTGTATAAATTTATAAATAAATAAAATAAATGGTTTCCCATTACATCCCATGAAAGGACTGGGGAGAACTTCTCACAATCACTGAGCTGTGCGCTTTCCAGTTTTCACTCACTGATTGGGACCTACAGTTTTACACCGATTCCGAACGGTAATTTGAGAAGCTTTTTCATGGCTAGATACTCGATAGTGTCGCTGTCACTATGCGAGGTGACCGCCGCCGAAAGAAATTTTTTTGATTTATCTACTAAATTTATCTACCACGGAAAAATAGGAACAAGTTCCTATCTGCTATTATTGGAGAAGTGTTTTTGAAAACACTTTTGGTTTTTGCGTAGAATAATAATAATAATAATATATTCTTCACGCAATTCTCCTGAAACTTGTCGCAATTGTTCAATTTTTACAGCCAAACATAATTTCGGTTTTTATGGGCGTGGTAAATTTTTTAATTCTATTTTCTTAACTCTATTATATTAGGGACTCGTGCCAAATGTTATTACCCTAGGACGACTCCTTCTATTTTTGCCCCATCGATGTATTCCACGCTTGGCTTGCATGAACTAGATTTGTATATATGTAAGTATATTGTTTGTGTACCAATGCATAGTTGAAAACTTCCCAAAACAAAAACGTGAGAGACAACAAAGAAAGGAGAAACAAAAGAGTAGCAGATTATCATTTCATAAAAAAGAAAAAATATTGTTTTTATATTAATTATTTATAAATGTCGATTTATATTGATAAAATTAATTATAATAAATAAAACATACACACATATATTGAAGTCAAAGAATAATTCGTTTCTAAATATTATTATGTTTGGGAGGAAACACGCACATGTTTCCACGTAAATACATGGAGGTTTGGGGAAATACGCGAATGCTTCCTACTGACTTAGATGTTTGGGATGAAGAACGGATATGTGTCCACGTAAAAGCATATATGTTTGTCAGCAAACATGCTACTGCTTGCATTTAAATACAAGATGGCGCAAAAGTAAACTTCCGATGTTTTTTGGCTGTAATTTAAAAAAAAATTAAAAACTTTGATTCTTCTTGTGGATTATTTTTATTTCGTCTTTTAATTTTTTTTACATCATGTCGAGAATATGATGTCATGTAAATGGCCGCCGCCACAGTTGATTGTCATTTGAGCCCTTTTTATGCATTTTCCATCACTTTGGCCAAAACTTCTGGCGATACGTCCTCACATTCTTGACGGATATTGTCTTTAAGAGCTGCAAGAGTCTGAGGCTTGTTGACATAAACCCGCGACTTCAAAAAGCCCCACAAAAAGAAGTCTGGAGCGGTCAAATCAGGCGATCTTGCTGGCCAGTGCAAATCGCCAAAACGGGAGATTAGGCGCCCGGGAAATGCATCCTTCAGCATATCGGTTGTGGCACGTGCAGTGTGTGCCGTTGCACCGTTCTGTTGGAACCACATGTTTTCCAATCCCAATTCATCAAGTTGCGGCAAAAAGACCTCGTTGATCATTGCTCTGTAGAGCTCACGGCGCTTCCATGACATCGACGGCGCTTCCATGACATCCTCGGCTACAGCAGAAATATTCTCTGCAGAACGGCAACTCCGGGGTCTGCCACGCCTGGCAGCATCTCGTGTTGTGCCAGTCGCTTCGAGGCGAGCGGCTAAACGTCGCAGTGTTTCACCAGTAGGCGTTGGACGGCCAGGAAATCTGCGACGAAATTCACGTTGTGCCAAAGTCACCGACCGATTATTGGTCAAATAAATAGTCAGCAATATTTCGCGTTCTGGAGCAGTGTAGCGTAACATTGTTTATTAACGTGTATTTCGCATGTGTTTACTACACAAATGTCAAAACAGAACTGACTTTAGGGGCCAATCGCAAAATTTATAGCATTTTCTGATAGGAGGATTACTTTTGCGCCACCTTGTACAAGTGTGTTATGGAGTTGCAATCATATCAATATTTGAAGTGTGTTCCAAACATATACATGGTTTCTGCAGAATAGGTTTGGGAGAATATGTTACAGAGGCCTTTTTTTTCAGCGTGTATACACAACCTGCTGCTGAAAATATAGAAGTTATCTTTTGTAGTGTAAGAGCATAGACTAATACATACATAGATACTTTTATTCTCTCAATAAATTAAACGTAATAGGTACGGTGAAAAGTAAACATTGGATGGTGGAAAATATGGGTTCAATAATACCAGATAGAGGCAATAGTAAACGGCGTCCAACAAAGGAACAACAACCGAATTTCGTGGTTTTGTGGCAAACTAGTTGTGTCAAATACAAGACAAATGAATGCCAACGATAAAAGTCAACAAAAAAGTGCAAAATATATTTAAATGTTTCAGTTCTCCACCAAAACGACAGGAAAAGGTTAAGTGAACATATTTTGTAACTCCACTTGGTGTAAGGTAATTTTAATAATTTTTAATTTTGCTCTCATTTACTCAAACCTACAATGAAGAGTGTGAAATGAAACGTCGGATGAGAGAATAAGTTTATCTATGTATGTATTATTCTATGTGTAAAAGTGTTGATAGCAAAAACAAAAACAGTGCATTCCTTACATCGAACGTTTCATTTCTTACTTGATATGGTCAACTTTGGGTTTATCATTTACTGTTAAGTCTGGGCGGCAGGAAATTATGCCCCACAAAAACTTACCCAAATTGTGAATGAAATTTGGACCAAAATTTGGGACAGATAGGCCTTAATGTTTTGAGCTGTGTACAATTTGAACATTTTTTCTTTTTTGAGTTTGGTGTGTAATTCGCAAAGTAAACTTTAGGGATATAACTTTCCAATTTACTTTTAACGAATTAACCAGTACAGAAATAGCAATCGGGTGAACCGAGTTAAACATACCCTCACCCTTCGAAATCCTTTGAATTCGCGTTCTAGTAAAAAATGTGTATATTTTCCTATAACCTTTAGTTACCCGAATAGGCGTGGTAAATTTGCTCATATTCAATAGCAGATTGACCTGGCAGATTGACCTCCCGTATTTTTACGGATTTATTGTGTCTACCACCCAATTGTCCACCCAAAATTTGTAAGGGAGGTGGGAAAATGGGAATGGCAAAGTAGCTTTTGACAAAATATTGGATAGAGCCACATTTCATCGGTTCAAGATCGAGTTTGGATTACGTGAGATTTCGAATCGATCAACCGGAAACCCGCACAACTATTTTACTAGAGGTAAATAATGGGAATGGCGAAAGGGTTTATTTATAGCTACAAAGTAGATTTTGACAAAACACTTCTCAGCACCAAGTTTAATTATTATCGGTTGTGGTTTACGGGAGATATCGCATTTATCAGCCAGACAGTTGCCTTTTTTAGTATGGGAGGTACAAAAACGGGTGTGCCAAATTTGCCCACTTTTAATTATAAAGTAGCTTTTTACATAACATTGTCCGGTATCAAAATTTCATTAATATCAGTTGTTATTTACGGGAGATATGGTGTTGACCAACCAGACTACCACCCAACTTTTCTATTGGAGGTACAAAATGGGCGTAATAAAATAGTCAATTTGTAGTTGCATGGTAGCTTTTGACAAAATATTGCGCAGGGACAAAATGTTATTAAAATCGGTTGTGGTTTCCTGGAGATAGCGCGTCAACCAAGAGGGCAGCCGCCTTTTTTTTTATATGGGAGTCAGAGTGACCCAGTGGTAGAATCACCAATTTTTCACAGCAGAGTGGTGTTTTGCTAACTCTTACCTAATACCAAATTTCATAAAGGTTGGCTGTATATTACGTGACTTTTCTTGTCAACTGACCACACGGACCCACAACTTTTTCATGAGGGGTACAAACATGGGTGTGGCAAAATCACCCGTGATTTAGTAGTTGCCTGGCCTTTGGCAAAATTAAGCCTAATTCCTAAATCCATTAACATCGGAAATGTTTTACTCGGCTTTTTGTATCGGCAAACCGGACGGTCCCCACCTTGTGTATGGGATGTACCAGAATAGGCCTGGCAACCTTGTAACTTTTCTCCAGTTAAATAGACATTTACAGACTATTAACCATTGTCTGAGGTGAACCTAATCACATGTACCAGGAAAAAGTTTTGGATCAAACATTATTTTGTGATAAAGCTGTCGATTTTTATGGGAGCTACCAGAAGTGTGCCTATTATATATCGAGTTTTTCAATAAGAGCGCTACAAAAGTTTTTTTAAATAAAACAAAACCGGTTTTAGACACTAATGAAATTCTTTATTCCTGTGAAAGTACGTTCGATGCCATTATGTATGGAAGTCGATTTCTTTTGCATGGCCACCACGGGCACGCTTGCAGAAGTCCAGATGCTGAACCCAATTTTCGACGGTTTTCAGGCATAAATCGGCCGATACTGCTGCAATTTCACGTTCGATATTCGTACGAAGTTCATCAATCGTCGCTGGCTTTTTGGCATAGACAAAAGACTTGACGTAGCCCCACAGGAAATAATCTAACGCCGTCAAATCGCACGACCGAGGCGGCCAATCGACTGGGCCATTTCGTGAGATAACACGTTCACCAAACTTGGTTTCCAATAAATTGATTGTGGTATTCGTTGTGTGGCTTGTGGCGCCGTCCTGTTGGAACCACATGTCCTCCAAGTCCATATTATCCAATTGGGGCCAAAAATATTCGGTTACCATTGAACGGTAGCGATTCGCATTCACAGTAATGTGCCGGTCTTGATCATCACGGAAGAAGTACGGCCCAATGACGCCGCCGGCCCATAAACCGCACCAAACCGTAATTTTTTTGGGATGCAATGATGACTCATGGATTACGTGTGGATTGCTGTCTGACCAATAACGCATATTTTGCTTATTGACGAAGCCATTCAGCCAGAAATGAGCCTCATTGATGATTGTTGAGGCCTCTTAAAGTTGAGGTCACTGACTCCAAATTTCGGTAGTAAATTTTAATAATTTCGACTCGTTGTTGGCTCGTATATCTTTCCATGATGAAATGTCAAACCTTACTGAAGAGAAATGTCAAAAGAGCGGGAAAGAATATGGCTTCGTTTGCTGTCCCTATCGATTTACTTTTGTAGCGTCTCTGTTGAAAAACCCTTTATAATTAATGGAATAAAATATCGGTCAAATGGAAGTCACGGCCACAGGCCATTCCTCTTTTCGTGAAATTTTCCATGACTTTTTACAGAGATGTGGCAGTATCTCACCGATAATGCTTTGAATCTCGGATATGAGCTTAGGAATTGTCTCTGGATTAGTCGCATAATAAATAATAATAAATAAATAAAAAATCGCATGATCTTGGTGGCCAGTTGACATCAGAATTTCTTGAGATAATTTATTGTAGAAATCGTTGCTGCAATAAATCGACGGTGTCATGCGTTGTGTGGCATGTGGCGCCGTCTTGCTGAAACCATATGTCACCCAGATCCATGCCGTCCAGTTGAGGCAATTCGACAATTTTGTGTATTGACGAAGCCATGAAGATGGAAATTCTCTTTATCGGAGAATGTGACATTGTTTGAAAAATTGGCAATGTCTTCACTTTGCTCCATTATCCATTGAACGATTAGACGGCGCTTACCCGGGTCTGCTGGTTTGAGGCCCTGAGTAAGCTGAATTTTCTACGCATGAAGGTGGAGATGTTTTGACAAAATTCGCGGGGTAGTGCTTCGTGATATTTGAAGTTGTTGAAAACGATACCGAATTTATGTTTCGGGTTTTTGGCGACACTCTTGTTTACACCAGCAATGTTTTCAACAGACCGACCAGTGAATTAAAGCACAGGAGTCTTACTGTCCATATCCCACCCTGCTTTTTCAAATTTTTTGACCTCTCTTTGAATGTTTGACACATTAGGTGCACTTTCTTGACTGAAAATTCTTCGAAGTTTGCGAGCGGCCTCAGCATAACTTTCCAAATTTTTGTAATAAGTTTCACAATTATAATGCGTAGTTCTTTCGTAAAGCGCTCCATTTGTAATAATCCAAGTAAACATATGTGACAGCTGCCAAATTTCAGAGTTTCCACTTGCGCAAAGAAAAAAATACACTACATTTAAAAAGTGCAATCTTAGGGAGACACCCTTATATATCAATTCTATAGGATATAGAGACACACCCGATAATATATTCAAGCTTTGTAGAATTTAAACTGAATCTGTGTGTACTAAATCGATACCTATAATTTGACCTCAGAACGTGTCACAGGTGGCTGTCGGTGGTGCAATGGAAGTGTGCGCGCCTCTTGTACAAGAGATCCTAGGTTCGATCCCTGCTCAGACCACCTTAAAATTTCTTTCGGCGGCGGTCACCTCGCATAGTGACGGCAACACTATCGAGTATTTACCCATGAAAAAGCTTCTCAAAATACCGTTCGGAATCGGTGTAAAACTGTAGGTCCCAATCAGTGAGTGAAAAACTGGAAAGCGCACAGCTCAGTGATTGTGAGAAGCTCTCCCCTGTCCCTTCATGGGATGTGTCACAGATCGGTCAAAGTTCAAAATGAGTTTGTCGCCAATAAACAATTAAATTGATTATATTGTCATTGTCATTGTGGCCGTCGGTGGCGCAATGGTAGTGTAGGCGGCTCTTGTGCATGAGAACGTGGGTTCGATCACTGTTCTGACTACCCTAAATTTATTTCGACGGCGGCCACCTCGCTTAGTGACGGCGACACTATCGAATATGTAGCCATGAAAAAG
Source organism: Phaonia tiefii (assembly GCA_963931995.1). Classification (NCBI taxonomy): domain Eukaryota; kingdom Metazoa; phylum Arthropoda; class Insecta; order Diptera; family Muscidae; genus Phaonia; species Phaonia tiefii. Next base: position 50,725,871 of record OZ008367.1, read on the forward strand.
GCTTCTTAAAATACCGTTCGGAACCGGTGTAAAACTGTAGGACCCAATCAGTGAGTGTAAAATTAGAACGCGAAGAGCTCACTGGTTTGTGAGAAACTCTCCCTAATCCCTTCATGGGATGAAAAGGGAAACCATTTATTTTTTTTTTTTAAATTGTCGTTTAACATAAAGGATTTCCAATTTGAGTGATATGATTTCTAAATAACGTTTCGGTCATTTGTTGCATAGATAAAGGGAATAATAGATATAGCGCGCCCATTGTCAACTTTGTTCACTAGGTGCTGTCCTGTACTAGTGTCACTTTCACTGAAGTTTCCCATAATTCTCATTGACGTTTATTCAAAATTGTGGGAAATATTTCTTAAAGTAATTTAAACAAGGGAAATGTGACAAAATTTAAATGATTTTATATAATAGCATTTGTTTCTTATATAAACATCAATTTGAAAGCCATGACGCCGGTGTTGGTATATCTATAAGAGAAAACCTGTAACACCGCCCAAAGATGAACTTGCCGGAACTCCGTTTTAATCTTAAAACTTCCCCGCGCAGAAACTGTATCAACTTCTGTGGTCGCAGATGCCAAAACCGTTAGAGTGTCTGAGGGCTCTCAACAAGGAATGGTAGCTGAACCGGAGGAAGAACCAGTTTATTAGAACTTAGTCGGTGTTGCCATGGCTTTGCAATTCGAGTGCCATGAGGTGTTCTACGTTAAGTAACGTGTTGTATTCTTGTTTCGAAGTGATATTTTTATTGAAAATAATTTTTTCTTTTGATATGCAATTTTAGAACTTTAATGTCATATTTTTTTTTGGGAAAAAACAATATCCCAATTATTGCTTTCAACGACTTCACCCATTACACTAAAATTTTCCCAACCCTTGTGCTCCATCTATTTGTTTACTTTATCTATGATTTGTAGTATGTCGTGGTCTGTCATTCTGTTTTTCATTTTATTCAGTTATGTTTATAATTTTATCATGGGGTGATATACGAAAGAACAACGTTTACAAATTATCAAAATTATCGTTCTCCAAATGCAATTTTTCGTGCGGTTTTGCCATTTTATGTTCGTCATAATCGTCTACCTGTGCTCGCTATTCATCGAATTGTTGTAAATTTCGAGCGTACATTTTCTTTACATAATATTCAAGTGCCAATAAGACAAAGAACCGCTCGAAGTAATGAAAATATTTTCTGCAGTTCAGGCAAGTGATGCTGAAGACCGCAATTTATCGATTCCAAAACGTTGTCTACAATTGGGACTGTCCCAAATCCACAACCTGGCGGATTTTGAGAAAGGATTTGGGTTTGCATCCGTATACAATTTTTATCACCCAAGAACTGAAGCCATTGGACCTTTGCCATAGGCAACAACCGAATTATTGCGAGAAAAGTTTGGAGATTCAATTATTTCAAGAAACTGTGACATTAAATGGCCTCCAAGAAGTTGTGATTTAACGCCATTAGACTATTTCTTGTGGGGCTATTTGAAGTGATAGGCCTTTAGCAATATACCAGACTCTCTTCAAGCTTTACAAGTCAATATTGCACGTGGTATTCATGACAGACGACTTGATTTAGTGGAAAAATTTCCCGAAAATTTGTGTTCATCGAATTCGTTCCTGCATTAGAAGGCATTTGAAAGACATTTTGTTCACAACTTAATTGTAACGATTGTACTTCACATTAAATAAAAAACATTTGAATTTTCTTAACAATTAGTGTGTTTGTTTTGTAATGAAATCATATCACTCAAATTGGAAAACCCTTTGTAAGTGACAATGTATAAAAAATTCCTTCATTTTATGGTATCCACATCTTTTATAGAAATTAGGCCGCCAGATTTAAAATAGTAGTGCATCCCATCAGTATTAAATGAATCAAATATTAGATTCCGTAACACATTATTTGTTATTTTTTTTCTCTCTCAAAATTGGCATATAAAATTCGAAAAAAAACGTTACAAAATAAGGTATTCATATTTCAAAACGGAATTCCCGTTTGGAAAAAAAATACAGGGTGATTCAGGAAGTTCCGGACAAATTTCTCCAGCGTATTCCTTGGCTCATTTCACGAAGAAAAGTCCACTAGGACCATGTCCGAAAATGCAAGGGTGGGAAATGGCAGCGGGTTCAAAATTTTCGGATTGGTGGTCGGAGGGTAGTAGGGTAAAGTTGCTAACTTCTGTGCCAGTGGTCGGATTTATTTTGGGCTTGTTGGAAAGGTCTTTAAGTGGACTTTCAGAATCAATCAAAATAGTAGAAAAAAGTCAAATCGCCGAGATACAGAGCTTTCGGAAATAATGGAAAAAAAATTCACATAACCTCAATTTGCTCAGCCAGATGGCAGGTAATTTAAGCCATAACTCTTACCTTTCCAAAATGACCTAAACGAAGCCCAGAGGTCTTACCGTTCCAAAGTTATGACCATTTTATCCGACCACTTGCTCATAAGTTAGCAACTTTACCCTACTACCGTCCGACCGCTAATCCCAAAATTGTAAACCCTCTGCCATTTCGCACCTTTACAGTTTCTGACATGGTCCTAGTGGACTTTTCTTCATGAAATGAGCCAAGGAATACGCTGGAGAAATTTGTCTGGAACTTCCAGAATCACCCTGTATATAAAGGGGTTTTCAACAGAGACGCTAAAAAGTAAATCGATAGGGACAGCTAACAACGCCATATTTTTCCCGCTCTTTTGACATTTCTCTTCAGTAAGGTTTGCCATTTCATCATGGAAAGCCAACATCATACCAGCCAACAACGAGTCGAAATTATTAAAATTTACTACCGAAATTTGGAGTCAGTGGCCTCAACTTTAAGAGCGCTACGTCCAATTTATGGTCGTCATAATCGTCCTACCAGATCAACAATTGAGCGTCTAGTGGAAAAATTTGAATCCACAGGCACAGTACAAAATGTTCCCGTGCCAGTGAGACAAAGAAGTGCCCGTAGTGTCGAGAATATTGCTGCCGCTGAGGCTTCAGTTCAAGAAAGCCCAAATGTGTCTCCCACACGTCGTTCTCAAGCGTTGGGCATCTCTGTGACGTCGTTGTGGCGAATTTTGCGAGAAGATTTTGGCCTACATCCGCTTGACCACCATAAGCGTCGTATGTTCGTGAATTGGGCTGAGCAACAACTTGAAAACGATTCGGATTTTCATCAGAAAATCATCTTCAGCGATAAGGCTCATTTCTGGCTGAATGGCTTCGTTAATAAGCAAAATATGCGCTATTGGTCAGACAGCAATCCAAACGTAATCCATGAGTCATCATTGCATCCCGAAAAAATTACGGTTTGGTGCGGTTTATGGGCCGGCGGCGTCATTGGGCCGTACTTCTTCGGTGATGATCAAGACCGGCACATTACTGTGAATGCGAATCGCTACTGTTCAATGATAACCGAATATTTTTAGCCCCAATTGGATAATATGAACTTGGAGGACATGTGGTTCCAACAGGACGGCGCCACAAGCCACACAGCGAATGCCACAATCAATTTATTGGAAACCAAGTTTGGTGAACGTGTTATCTCACGAAATGGCCCAGTCGATTGGCCGCCTCGGTCGTGCGATTCGACGCAGTTAGATTATTTCCTGTGGGGCTACGTCAAGTCTATGGTCTATGGCAACAAGCCAGCGACGATTGATACACTTCGTACGAATATCGAACGTGAAATTGCAGCAGTATCGGCCGATTTATGTTTGAAAACCGTCGAAAATTGGGTTCAGCGTCTGGACTTCGGCAAGCGTGCCCGTGGTGGCCATGCAAACAAACTTTTGTAGGGCTCTTATTGAAACCGCCGTTATATGATACCGGGAAATTTATTTATTTTCCCCACTTTCCCGGGAAATGCAAAAGTCCGGGAGTGTGCATGCCCTACGTACAACCCAAAAGATTGTGTTTAATAGTGCTATCATTTATACGATTTACTGAAATTAATGATGATAATTTTATTCCCCTGCATATTTTATTAATCACCTACATATTTTATTAAAACCACTGTCGGTGGTGCAATGATGGTGCGCCGTATTTGGACATGAGAGCGAGAGTTCAGTCCCTGATCTGGCCCCCTTACATTTCATTCGCGACGGTCACCTCGTGTGGTGACAGCGACACTATTGAGTAATTTTCCATGGAAACCTTCTAAAAAAAAACCGTTCCTAATCGGTGTTCAACTGTAGGTCCCAATCGGTGTGAGTAAAACTAGAAACCACATAGCTCTCACCTCGCCCCGCATGGGATGCAATATGAAACTATTTACTTTATTTATTTAAACAACATACTAGTTTACATTAGTCCAATTATTTTGAAATTCACATTAGACTTTATATTACATCTTAAATTCTTTCAGTTTCAATTTCAATCCATTCGTTTTGTGATTTTTCGTAGCCATAAATAAAAATATCATTTCAACATTTGCAAATCAGTGTTCTGGTGTGAGCTGTTCAAGCTATGTCTAGTATTTTTGTGGCTCGAATGTCTGTTTTCTGCCATGTGACGCTCATGTCAAAAGTCAGTTTCTATGTGGAGAACATTTATATTGTGTTGCGAATCCCGTGTTTGGGGGGGTTATCACCATCATCGTCATTGCAATGTCGAGTTGTTCTGTTACGTGTTTGGATTCAGTGCTCCTAGTGTTGTTTGGAAGAGTTATAAATATTACACCATCATGGATGGCAACAGTAACACCAGCAACAGCAACAACAACAGCCAGAAAGCCAAGCAACAAACTGCATGAATTTATGTAACACTCGGTCTTCTGTTATTTTGTTTTTTTTTTTTGTTAGACATTTAGTTAGTAGGCGCTTTCACAAGTAAGTAAAACTACTCTTTCCCCAGACACCCTGCAGCAGGAGAGCACAGCAAACATGCAGAATGCACAGAACACAGGATGAAGTCGTATTGCATTGTGTCTGGGCACATGTTGCCAAAAGTGACCTATGAGCAGTAGACAGATGTTGCGTTGATTTGGCTTTACCAAAGTTTTTATGAATTTTCATTTCATTGCGGTTTTATTGGTGTTACAAACAAATTACGAGGAATTTAAAATTCTTATTTGCAGCGGAGTGTGTTTTCTTATTTATGAGGAAAAGGGAATTCAAGCATAAGCAATCGTTGTATACTCGAGCTTATGGTTTGTTTGATAACGACAGCAGCATCTACGCAAATAAAAATCCAAACAGCTGAACCATAATGGGCTGACAAAATTAAACTGACAGGTAAAACTTAAAGCTATGAAATGGATATGGTCTTGCTGTCCGCCACCGTAAGAAATGTCAGTGAAATTACATATTGAAATTGTTAAAGGACTACAGTTTACAAGTATGCACTCGGCATGTTAGGCTCTGTGCCACTATCCAACTGATGTAAGATGTTGAAAATTGCAAGGCTAACATTAATATCACCCATGCGAAGCTGTCTCGTGATTTCTTCTGATATCTGAATATGTTCCAAAAACGCTGGTTGAAATGCAAAACCACCTAGAAACAACTGAGGAAAATTCCTAAAATTTTGTGAAAATTTTCATTTTTGGCGATTCTATATATATTTTTTTGTGATTCTGGGATTATGTCACAATGAATTTTTATAACTTTTTTCGGTGTCATATGTCACTTCTTTCAATATTTATTACATTAATTAATCCTAAAAATAACTACGTTTTATCAAATTGTTCACTTAATATTAATTTGTGATTGGTTGTTATTATTTTATTAAATAGGTACTATTCTAAATACTTATATAAAAAACATACAATGTTGTATTTCATATAACTATGAGGGAAGTTCGAAAAGTCACAGTTATATAAAACACAACACTGCTCCCATCAAGTACCAATTGTTAGTAGACTACTGTCAAGTTTTGAGCAAGTTCCGTCATTTACTTTGCGTTTGACAGCTGTTCAAAACGGACAACCTCGTGCATTTTTTTCAAAATGGAAAAATGTGAATTTTGAGTGCTCATTAAACATTAATTTTTGCGAAAAAACCGTCAATCAAACCAAGGAAAACCTTGATAAATACTTTGGGGACTCTGTGCCATCGATTTCAATGGTAAAACGGTGGTTTACTGACTTTCGTTGTGGTCGCACAAGTAACGGGTTTTTCAATAAGAGCGCTACAAACAAACCCGGTTTTAGATACCAATGAAATTCGTTATTCCTGTGAAAGTACGTTCGATGCCATTATGTATGGAACTCGATTTCTTTTGCATGGCCACCACGGGCACGCTTGCAGAAGTCCGGACGCTGAACCCAATTTTCGACGGTTTTCAAGCATAAATCGGCCGATACTGCTGCAATTTCACGTTCGATATTCGTACGAAGTTCATCAATCGTCGCTGGCTTGTTGGCATAGACCATAGACTTGACGTAGCCCCACAGGAAATAATTTAACGGCGTCAAATCGCACGGCCGAGGCGGCCAATCGACTGGGCCATTTCGTGAGATAACATGTTCACCAAACTTGGTTTCCAATAAATTGATTGTCCTCCAAGTCCATATTATCCAATTCGGGCCAAAAATATTCGGTTATCATTGAACGGTAGCGATTCGCATTCACAGTAATGTGCCGGTCTTGATCATCACGGAAGAAGTACGGCCCAATGACGCCGCCGGCCCATAAACCGCACCAAACCGTAATTTTTTCGGGATGCAATGATGACTCATGGATTACGTGTGGATTGCTGTCTGACCAATAACGCATATTTTACTTACTGACGAAGCCATTCAGCCAGAAATGAGCCTGATCGCTGAAGATGATTTTCCGATGAAAATTCGAATCATTTTCAAGTTGTTGCTCAGCCCAATTCACGAACATACGACGCTTATGGTGGTCAAGCGGTCGTCAATGTCAAGTCGAAGTCAATGAAAATGAAGAAGTCAAAGAAACAAAGTGTATCTTCAACTACGACGAACATAAAAAATAACAATTCAACTTACAGTAAAATGAATCCAATCGAAATTTTAACATATTTAGTTAAAATAAATAAAAGAGCAGTTGAAGAAAATGCGTACAGAGCGATCACTGGCTTAATGACGGGGAGATTTGGCGCTACAATTGAATATCAAAGCCCTCAACACAACAACAATTGCATGATTTAACAAAACAATGATGTGGCTCTATGTTAAGGACTATGCTCATAACATAGATATGTACGTATCTTAAATGTAAAACTTAGCAATAAATTCCTCGTATATGTTTTTAATGGCAGGGCCTGAATATGACGGCCAGAATAACACCCAACCCCTCGACCACCACAATCTTCACCCGACGAGTGTTTCAACATGGAATGAATATTAAATAAAATAAATGGTTTCCCATTACATCCCATGAAGGGACCGGGGAGAGCTTCTCACAATCACTGAGCTGTGCGTTTTCCAGTTTTCACTCACTGATTGGGACCTACAGTTTTACACCGATTCCGAACGGTATTTTGAGAAGCTTTTTCATGGCTATATACTCGATAGTGTCGCCGTCACTATGCGAGGTGACCGCCGCCGAAAGAATTTTTTTTTATTTTTTTTATGTTTTTTTTTTTTGAAGGTGGTCAGAGCAGGGTTCGAACCCAGGATCTCATGTACAAGAGCCGCGCACTCTAACCATTGCACCACCGACGGCCACAAGGAAAAACGCCAAAAAACACACTCGGATTTCGATTTTTGGGACTTTTCTGAGCTTAGAACCAATTTTTTTGGATTTAAAAAAAATTCGTGGAGTTTTGAATTTAGACTTTCACTTAAAAAATCATAACTTTTAAGAGGCTCAATATTTTTCAATTCCGTCAAAAACCTTTTACTCAAAATTAACGTTGAAATAATCTTTAAGTATGGCCTTGACAAGGACTCAATAGAAATCGAGAAAATGGACCTTAAAATCAAAAAAGTAAATAAAACATGCTGAAATTCTGACTTTCAAGATCACGAGTTAGCACATACTGACGCATTTTTCCTGAATAGTACTATCCATTTTTAACATTTTTGCCTGTTACACTACCCAAAAATTCGCTACATAGAGTTTTCTATGATTTTTTCAAACAAAAATCGAAATTTCAAAACTAACTATAAAAACTTTATATTCAGTTTGTCACATGGTACAATTATTTCTGAGGTAAAGTCGTTTGAAGAGCAGATTTTATTGTTTTCATCCCAATATTCATTTAAGTTGTCAAACTCACATGTATTTTGTTTTTGTACTTTTTTGTATACTTGTGTTGTTGGTATTAATGTGATAGATTAATTAATGTGATAGACACAAACAATTTGTGTAAATGTTAAAAATGCATAGTAATATTCAGGAAAAATATCGACTAGATCATTTGCGCCAGTATGTGCTAACTCGTGCTCTTGAAAGTCAGAATTTCAGCATGTTTTATTTACTTTTTTGACTTTGAGGTCCATTTTCGCGATTTCTGTTAGGACCTTGTCAAACCTATTCTTAAAGATTACTTCAACGTTAATTTTAAATTCAAAACTCCACGAAACAGACATGAAATCGAAACTGGCTCCGGTGACAGTTTTTTTTAAATCCAAAAAATTTAAAAAAATAGGTTCTAAGCTCAGAAAAGCTGGCCGTCGGTGGTGCAATGGTTAGTGTGGGCGGTTCTTGTACATAAGATCCTGGGTTCGAACCCTGCTCTGACCACCTTCAAAAAAAAAAATAAAATGTCTTTCGGCGGCGGTCACCTCGCATAGTGACGGCGACACTATCGAGTATATAGCCATGATAAAAGCTTCTCAATATACCGTTCGGAATCGGTGTAAAACTGTAGGTCCCAATCAGTGAGTGAAAACTGGAAAGCGCACAGCTCAGTGATTGTGAGAAGTTCTCCCCGGTCCCTTCATGGGATGTAATGGGAAACCATTTATTTTTTTTTTTAAGCTCACAAAAGTCCCAAAAATCGATATCCGAGTGTGTTTTTTGAATTCGCGAAAATGTGAAACAGCCTAATGAATATAACCTATTTAGCAAATAAATTTTCGAAATCAAAAATTCAAATTTTTATTTTATCAAAACACCTGCAATGTAATACTAACAGTATATTTATGTACAATTGTCAATAAATAAATTCAAACGCACTTCCAAACAATCATTGCAGCAATGAAACACAATCATTGTAGTACTGAAACATATTCATTACAATAATGACTCAAATTCGTTGCACTAATGAAACAAATTCATAGCAGTAGTGAACAAATTCATTGCAGCAATGGAGCAAATTCCTTGCGAAAACGATACCTATTCATTGCAATAATGAAGCAAATTAATTGTAGCAACAACCATACTTTCACCACAGAAACGAACAATTTGCAGTTGATGAACACATTTTCATAGCGGGAATGAAACGTTACGTTACCTCACTTTCGATGACAAAAGTTGTTGGGGTGATGAACGTTTTCATCCGTGTGACGATGCCTTTCCGTTCAGTGTAGTTTAACAGCAAGTCGAAGGAGTTTTTGCGGCATTTTGTAACTGTGGATGAAACATGGATCCATTACAACACTTCGGAGACCAAGCAGCGGTCTAGACAATGGGTTTCTCTGGTTGAATTTTCCACATTGGCTTCTTGGGCGTTTAGTTCTCAACTTGCTTTGTTGGAACGCTTGCGGGTACCAGACTTAAAGAAGGCTATTTTACACGTCAATGTATTTTTCGCCAAATATGACTTTTTTTTTAAATCAACCGAACTTAGGGGCTCTGGAGAAAGCTGTGTGAGAAATCGGAACCTCTGGTATCCACAAAATTAATCTGCATTTAGCAATGTTTCAAATAGTACATATAAAAAAACTGAATATGTTCGAAGCTATATTCCTCTACACCATTTCCAATTCAAATTTAAAATTATCAATTTAATTTTGAAAACTATCAATTGATATTTGAAAATTATGTTTAAAATTTGAAATACATCAATTGAAATTCGAATATTCTATTTCAAATTTGAAATACATCAATTGAAATTTAACAATTGTATTTGAAATTTGAATTTCATAAACTCCATGGACTCGTTTTGTCTTAAGCGGGTGCAGCTTCTGCTATTGCTTAACCACCGGGCAGGCGGATGTGGGTGGCTACGAAGTCTCTCCTGGAATATTTCCCCATTCTCCCATATTTGGGCCTCTATGGAAACATTCATTTATCATATACCATAGTGCGTCAGTGATTAGTCTAATTTCTTTTGACTGAGCTCTCTATACAATATCAATACTTGTGGAACTACAGCATTTTCAATTGAGATTTGAATAAAATCAATTGAAATTTAAAAATTATATTTGAAATACATCAACTGAAATTTAAAAACCTTCAATTGGAATTTAAAAGACTTTAATTGAAATTTAAAAAACATCAATTGAAATTTATGAAAACATCAATTGAAATTTAAACCACAGCAATTGAAATTTAGAAATCATCAATTGAAATTTAAAATACATCAATTGAAATATAAGCAACTTTAATTTAAATTTGAACAACATCAATATTTAACACACATCAATTGAAATTTAAAAGACACAAATTGAAATTTATAAATCTAATACATAAAATCGGTTAATAATTTTTAAATTTCAAGTGACGAATTTTTAATTTCAATTGATGTCTTTTAAATTTCAATTGATGTCTTGTAAATTTCAATTGATGTCCTTTAAATTTCAATTGATGTCTTGTAAATTTCAATTGTTGTCTTTCAAATTTCAATTGATGTCTTTTAAATTTCTATTGATTATTTTTAAATTCCAATTGATGTATTTCAAATTTCAAATCAAAAATAATAAATAAATGGTTTCCCGTTACATTCCATGAAGGGATTAGGGAGAGCTTTTCACAGAGAGTGAGTGATTCGGATCTACAATTTTGCACTGGCGCCGAACGGTATTTTGAGAAGCCCTTTCATGGCTAAATACTCGATAGTATCGCCGTTACTAAGCGAGGTGACCGCCGTCGAAAGAAATTTAAGGTGGTCAGAGTAGGGATCGAACCCCCGTCCTCATGCACAAGAGCCGCGCACACTACCATTGTACCACCGACGACCACAAATAGATTTTTTAAATTTTAATTGATATATTTCAAGTTTCAAATATAATTTTCAAATTTCAATTGATATTTTTATATTTTTATATTAACTTCACCTGTGTGCGCACCGAAAAAAAACTTTGGATTGATTTTAAACCCTTTTCCAGTGATCCAATCAAGCTGAAGCTTCGCAGGCAAACTACTGGCGACAACAAAAATTAGCAATCAAAATATGGGCGTGATTGGACAGAGGGGCGTGGTCATATATAAAGAATTTATAGTCAGAAACTATGTTTTTACGGGTTGGTTTTTTAAAATTAAATTGAAATTTTTTAAATTTCAATTGGAAATGGTGTAGATTTTTCATACAGTTGGATTCCATACATCTATATTGGGTTAATTTTGCTGGTTTATAGGAGCAGCTTATTGCCCAAACTCAGCCACGAGTGTCAGTGGCGGTCACTCGACTTTATCTGAGTTTTCTCGGTTTCGATATGTCATCGCCACGCTTGACGACGACAAAGATGAATTCCAATATAAACGACATCTGTGGGATATGTTTCGCCTCTTAGAGTCAATGTAACGTGTTTACACTTCTGGTCATTGACACCGATTCTCCAATTGGACAACCATTTTTGAGTTAAGCATAATATTTCATTTCAAATCCTTGATGTCTCCAAGCAGCATTTGTTAGTCCTTAGGAAAGCTGTACCATCAGCGAATGTCGAAGTCACAAGTTGTCTATCCGTTGGAATATCAGAAGTTATCTTCAATTTGTAAGGGCCTTGATCCCAGCGGGTTTTCGAAACCGGATAAATAAGTAATTTGTCTTAAGCCGTAAAGCCCCTGGAATTAACTCAACTTTGAACATTGGCTGTGAGACTTCGGCTGTGGACCGTATTAAGAACATTCATCACAGCTCTTACCTTAAACCCACGATTTCACTTCGATCGAAGAAACAACGAAATCTGTAGCTTTAATAACAACCGCTAGACCACTCCTTTTTTTATCCTATAATTCTACTCAGTGTGTATGGGGAGTTTTGTTTCCTCGATGTCCTCCTTTTTGATTGGAACAATAAAGAAATTTTTAATTAATTAATTAATTAATTTTGTGATTAACTTAAAGTGATATGCACTTGAGCCATGGTCTCTCAAATACATTGCAGGATGTTTGGCGTTAAACTCTGGTCTATTGCCCTGTACGCTATCAATTTGGTTGCATGATTTGTCTTCAGAAAATATACACGCTGAAAAAAACGGCCTCTGTAACATATTCTCCCAAAAATATTCAGCAGGAACCACGTATATGTTTGGAACAAACTTCAAACATTCATATAGTTGCAAGTCCCAAACTCCCGTGTATTTAAATGCAAGCAGTGGTATGTTTGCTGGCAAACATATATGATTTTATGTGGACACATATACATTCTTCACCCCAAACATTCATATACCCACGTGGAAGCATTCGCATGTTTCCCCCAAATATCAGTATACTTACGTGGAAACATATGCGTATTTCCTCCCAAACATAATAATCTTTAGAACGCATTATTCTGTGATTTCAATATATCTGAATTATTTATTATAATTAATTTTATCAATATAAATCCACATTTATAAATAATTTATACAAAAAAATTTAGAGATTAAATTGTAATATTTTTTTTCATGAAACGAAAATCTGCTCCTCTTTTGCTTCTCGCTTCTTTGTTGTCTCTCATGGGTTTGTTTCCAGAAGGTTTCAGCTATGCGTTGGTTATTACTATGCGTTGGTACACAAACAATATACTTATATACAAATCTAGTTCATGCAAGCTAAGCCTGTATTAATTACATGTGTTTTTTTATTATATTTCACAAATGGTCCGCCGTTTTCAGTAAAGACTCGGACAGACAAAGGGATTCACGTTGTTGCTCTTTTCAGTTTCTTTCCTCAAAATCGGTTCCCACTTTGGTAGCACCATAAATACATACGAAAAACTTTCACAAAAAGCAAAGCAACATCACAAACCATTTAATCGACCGAGCCTTTGTTTATTCTTTTTTCACTGATCAAGCGCGTTTGATATCCTCTGTCCAATGAACCACTGACGACTGAATACACGAAACTAAAACTCAATACATCAGCCAAAATAAGAAACACTGACTTCATCTGCAATTTCCACACACATTCAGGAATATTTGTGAATCACTGACTGAAAGAATAATGCAAAAATACAGATGCACACTTACAAGATAGAGAGGGTCTGTCCCTCTTTTACTCTATTTCCTCGAGAGAGAGAAAATACAGATGCACACTTACAAGATAGACCTCTCGTTGTCCCTCTTTTACTCTATTTCTCTCGAGGAGAAGAAATAGTGCAAAAAAAACAGCTGAATTTGTATTACAAACACATATATATTTGGATCGCAAACACATATATTAGAACATATTAATCATTGTGTCTCAAACATGTAATATTGAATAGTAAACACAATGTGTTGGGACACAAATATATTATATTTGCGACAAGCTCCAAACACATTATATTTGCATCCAAACAACAAAAAACGAAAGATTTTTCAGCGTGTAGCAAATCTGTTCGAACTACAATTTTCCATAGCTGGACCACTACCATTAAGGTCGATTAGATTTGCTTTATGGTCAGCTTTTTGCAATAATTATTTCCTTTACCTCCTTGCACACGCACCTTGTTCGTGGGTTGTAAACATTTTGTTGCCCTTAGATGATGTGTTTTTTTTTTTTTTTTTTTTTCCATTACATCTCCTTTACATCTCATGAAGGGATTAGGGGAGAGCTTCTCACAATCACTGAGCTGTGCGCTTTCCAGTTTGCACTTACTGATTGGAGCCTACAGTTTTGCACAGCTACCGACCGGTGTTTTGAGAAGCTATGTCATGACTTGTTACTCGATAGTGTCGCCGTTACTAAGGGTGATGACTGTCTTCGAAAGAAGTGTAAGTTGGTCAGCGCAGGAATCGAACCCATGTTCTCTCGTACAACAGCCGCGCACAATAACCGTTGCACAACCGATGGCCACAATGTATTACACACAATACATGTTCGTTTGTCACCATTACATGCCCCAAACGAATAACATTATCTTAGATTTGGGCGACACAAAGTTGTCCCATGCATCATTTTGCTTTCATCGAAACAGCATTCGCGGGCCGGGTTCCCCAAGTTATTTGAATATTTTGAGTTTTAAAAAATTCGTAACCAAAATAATTCCTATATAAAAGTGAAGTAAAGGATAATAAAAGCAACATATATTAAATGCATATTTGGAAACAAAAAGTTTTTAAAAATTTAATCATTTATTTTACGTTATAATTTTTTAATTATTGCGGCTTTCGAAGACTTCTTCTATTAGCGTTATAATTTTGCATTAATATTTGCATTAAACCGAAATTATTCTTCCAAACCTTTTTAAATCCTAATTCTACTTATTTTGCTTTTGGTTTTGTTGTTGTTGTTGTTCTGGGTTAAATTACTGTTACACAGAAATTGAATTATGTTTGTGAGTTTCCATAGCGAAATTTCTAGGGAAAAACAGAGCTGTACTCGTATGTTATGACATGCGAAACGTAATCCCTCAAAGAAATGGATTACATTTCGTTTAAAATAGTTCGTGTTGTTTTTTTTTATTTGGTCGTGATAACAGCAACAACAACAACAACAACCACAACAACAATATAATTAAATTAATATCATTTATTTTGTGGCATGAAACACTAACATTTTGGGTTATATTAGTGTAAACATCACTCATGAATCCTTATGAATATGTATGTATGTATGTATATAAATCGCAGCCGCCACTAATAGAATTTATGAACATGTGAGATGCGATAGTTCTGGTTTTGGTTCTGACTATGGCTGTGTTGCCTGCCATTGTTGCTATTGTTTTTGGTGTTGTCGCGACGCAGTTGGTATCTATCTATCGTTGATGCTAGTTTTGAGTCCTTTAGTCCTTGGTACGCGACAAAAGCACCAGAACGCCATTCATTCATATGAAGATATATTACCAGAGTTAACCACGACATTCATATGTCAACTAAAGTGAAGCCACCTCCGCCCCTCGACTGTTGTTTTATAATACAGTCAATTGGGGGAGAGAGAGAGAGAGAGAGGGACAAGGACAAACACCCACATTAGTACAGGACACAACTTGTAAAGAGTGAATATAATTACAGTGGCGTAAATAGTTGTTTACAAGGCCTATATATCGCAAAAGACAATAAATCCAAAATTGTTAAAAGTTATCAGAACTCGGAATAGTAAACTTTAAAGATTTCATAATTTTGAGTCACTTATGGCCAGTTTCACAGTTCAAAATTCTCCATTTAAATATAGTTGAAATTCTCGATACTTGTCATTTAATATGAACATCATCTGTGAGCTTTTAAGATGAGCTTTTAAATGACGAGTGTGGAACTTGCCCTTAATGATGAATAGATTTTGAGAGTCATAAAAAAATTCCAAATGCCGAACCTGCACAGAACCAAATTCATCAAACTGAATTGAGAATTCACCATTATGCAAGTGTTCGAAAACTATCGCAAGCAAAACACAAATGAAATACAAGTGTGTTGTCGTTTAGGCAACAACAAAAAACATGGCTAATGGGACCCGATGGTTCGCTGGAGTTGGAAGGTAGTTACTGCAAACGTTTTCTTGTGTGTTTTGCTTGCGATATTTTTCGAGCCCTTGCATAATGGTGAATTCTCAACTCAAATGAGATTTCGTTTGCATTTGGTTGGGTGGTTGAAAAGGCTGCCAGACAGCACGCTGTCTAGCACACTTAGGCTAAAGAAGCCCATTGTGATACCTGCAGTTTCCTCTATAGCAACTATTGACTTGTTGTTTGGCCAATTTGCCCTATCAATGAATTTGTCTATAGGACCTAAAGGAAGATCCTGTAGGTCTACGGTGATACCTAAATGTGATCCGAATATCCTACTTCTTAGTCCTGCCAGAGCAGGGAAATCCAAGAGAAGTTGGTTCGTCGTTTCCTCGTCCTCTTCAATGCAGCATTTCCTACAAGACAATGTCGCGTTAGTGTCCCTATCATTGCGAATAACCTGCTTCTCGGCAAGTTAAGTAATTGCCTAGACCTTTCCTGTCCACCTGTGGCCAGAGGACCCTGGCTTGTTTGCAAGTTGAAGTAAGTCTCCACTTATCCTTGAACATATTATCGGCCCACTGCCTGATCGGCAAACGGCAGGTAGAGATTGGCATACTAACACTTTCTTTTGCCGGAAGAACCTGTGCCGTAGTGCCCTGTCTAGCTAACGCATCCGCTACGCAATTGCCTGGAATGTCGCTGTGTCCCGGTCCCAGATGAGCCTGATGTCAAAATACTCTGCCATCACCCTAAGTAATGAGTGGCATTCTTTCACCGTCGGGGACGTAGCAAACATGGCTTCCAGGGATTTTATGGTAGCCTGACTGTCTAAGTAGATACATATTCTCCGGAAGGTTGTGACACTACTTTTCAGTAGTTCAGCAACCTCCAGTATGGCGGTAATTTCCGCCTGAAATACACTACAGTGATCAGGCAGCTTGAAGGAGATATTTACATTTAGATCCGGTGAATGGACCCCATAGCCTACTTGCTCGGTTGCATTTGGTTTGATACATTTTTCAATAGCATTATTTCAAACAACCGCTGATGAAGATCTGTCGCTACATCTGAAATAGCTATACGGTTTGGCAGGAATCATAGGAATGCATTTGCAAAATTCCGTTTTTGAAAACTATATCTCTGTTAATAGAGATATAGAATGGCCTCGAGCTTGAATAATAAAATTAAAAAAGTATTAAGAAAAAGACCGAATAAATAAAAGTCATCGCTAATATTTTTTTTATTTGAAATAATAACCAGTTCGTGCTTATATATACAAACAGACCTTCTCGAGGGCCTTGCCAATTTCCCTGCTGGCTGACCATGTCTTCCACTGACGTTGAATGCGTATTTTCAAAGCTGAATTCTCAGAATATAATGATGGTATTTTCTAGGCGTATCTCTTCACTTGCGACAGTTTAAAATCGCACAAATACACTTAAGCATACTCGTACATGCAGACACATTCAAACAAGTAAAATACATTGCATGTAAAGGGTGTCTCAGTAAGAATGCACTGTTACAATTCAAACTAAAAACACGTATTTTTTGAGATTGTTGTGATTGTAAAGAAGACATGTTCCTATTAAGTATGGAATAAAATATCCGTCCAATGGCCCCCACGACTCCGGTGATAGGCCATTATTCTTTTCATGAATTTTTCCATGACTTTTTCATAGAGATGTGGCTGTATCTTGCCGATGACGACTTGGATCTCGGATTTGAGCCCAGGAGTTGTTTCTGCTTTATTCGCATAAACCAGAGATGTCACAAAACCCTAAAGAAAGAAATCACACGGCGCTAAATCACATGATCTTGATACCCGGATGACATCAGAATTTCTTGAGATTATCTGTTCTGTCGATAATTTGTTGTGGCCGCCGGTGATGCAATGGGTGGTGTGCTCTGACCAACTTGTAATTTCTTTCGGTGGCGGTCACCTCGCATAGTGACGGCGACACTATGTTAGCAATGAAGAAGCTTTTCAAAATACAGTTTGGAACCGGAGTAAAACTGTAGGTCCCAATCAGTGAGTATAAAACTAGAAAGCGCACAGCTCACTGGTTGTGAGAAGCTCTCCCCACTTTCTTCATGGGATGTAATGGAAAACCATTTATTTTTATTTATCTAATTTGCTCTGGAAATCGTTGCTGCAATAAATCGATAGTTTCGTGCACGGTGTGGCAGGTGGTGCCGTCTTGCTGAAACCAGATATCGTCCAGATCCATGCCGTCCAGTTGCCGTCCCGTTCGCTTCTTCTTGTAACGAATGCCGTTAACAATCACTGCAATTTCGGCCTCGTCTTCAAAAAAGTAGGGCCCAATCACGCCGCCTCAGACCAAAATCCGCACCAGACATTTCCTCAATTGGGGGTGCATTTGATTCTCATGGATTGCATGGGGATTTACTGAGCCCCAAATCTGACAATTTTATGTATTCACGAAGTCATTCCGATGGAAATGCGCTTCATCGGAGAAAATAACTTTTTTTTTAAAAATTGGCCTTGACTTCACTTTGCTCCATTGCCCATTGAGCAAAATTCCGGCACTTTCCATGGTCTGCTGGTTTGAGCTTAAGAGTAAGCTACATTTTGTACGCATGAAGGTGGAGGCTTTTTTGCCAAAATTCGATGCGTACACGCTGAAAAACTCTGTATTTTTTTGTTGTTTGGATGCAAATATAAGTGGGTTTGGCGCTTGTCGCAACTATAATATACTTGTGTCCAAACATACTGTGTTTGCAGTTCAATATTAAATGTTGACGACACAATGATTATGTGCTTGCGACCCACATATATTTATGTTTGTGAGGCAAATACAGCAGTGTTTGTTGCATTGTCTATGCTCTCTCGAGAACAAGAGAATAAAAGAGGGACAACGAAAGAGTCTATCTTGTAAGTGTGTATATATGTGTTTTTGCATTATTCTCTCAGTCAGTGAGTCATAAATATTCCTGAATGTGCGTGGAAATTGCAGATGAAGTCAGTGTTTCTTATTTTGGCTGATGTATCGAGTTTTAGTTTCACGTATTCAGTCGTCAATGCTTCATCGGACAGATGATATCAAAAGAGCTTGATCAGTGAAAATAGAATAAACGAAGGCTCGGCCGCTTAAATGGTTTGTGATGTTATTTGGTTTTTGTATATGTGTTTCGTATATATGTATGTATATCTGCTACCAAAGTGAGAAACGATTTTGAGGACAGAAACTGGAAAAGGCATGTTTGCCAGTAAACATGATGCTATTTACATTTAATCACAAGTGAGTTTGGGACTTGCAAACATATTATTGTTTGAAGTGTGGTCCTAACATATACATGGTTCCTGCAGAATATGTTTGGGAGAATATGTTAGAGAGAATGTTATTTTTCAGCGTGTAGTGCTTCGTGAATTTTGAAGTTGTTAAGAACGATTTCGAGCTGATGTTTCCGGGTGTTCGGTGACACTCTCGTTTACAGCTGTAATATTTTTAAGAGACCAACCGGTACGTTGAAGCACAGGAGTCTTTCTATCCATGACCGACCCAGTTTCTTCACTCTTCGAATGGTTGACACATTAGGTGCACTTTCTCGACTGAAAATTCTTCGAAGTTAGCGAGCGATCTTAGAATAACTTCCAAATTTTGTAGTAAGTTTTCACAATAATAACGCGTTGTTCTTTCGCAAAGCCCTCCATTTTTAATAATCGGAATAAACATATGTTACAGCTGGAAAATTTCAGAGTTGCTACTTGACCAAAAAGAAAATTACGTTAATTTTAAAAAGTGCAATCTTACAGAAACACCCTTCACATATTACCATGTTGATGCAACAGCAGTTGAAGCATCATATGAATACGAAACGAGTTATCATCATCCTCATATACTATGCACTTTCTGATGATATATGAGAGTGTCTACATCTCCATCTCAATGTAAGTGTATGTGGTGCTGTGTGTAGAAGTAGTAGTGTAGAAACATTTGTGTCCAACATTAGAATGATGAAGATGCTCGCTATTTTTAAAAATTGAATCAAGTGATGGTTTTCTCTCTCGGTTTTTATCAAACGCAACAACCGTCGGTTGCCACAGTGATTTTTGTATTCACATTTCGAAAGTGGGAAAGGGAAATCGTTGCCATATTTAGTTGTTCAGCATTGTCTGTTATGTTTAAATTTCATTATATTGTATCATACGAGAATGTTACATTCGTATATTTTGTGAGATTTTTAATGAAATGAAGAGTTTGGTATATTCAGTTCGATCTGTGACTTGAGACATTTTTATTTGTAATCCATAAATAATTCGTTGTCCGGTTGTGGTTTGGTTGATCCTTGCAACTGTGTTTCAATGATTACAATGCATGGTTATTGTTCATTAGAGTTGGCCATTTTGGTTCATTCTAGTGAGCGCTCTTTTTAGTTTAGTTCAGCATTCATTTATTTCAATTAATTCATTATATCTTTTTATTTAACCAGTTCGTATTAGCTATGAGCTAAACAGTTAATTGCAGTTCCATTGGTCGTTTTAGTTTATTACATGTGGGCAGAAAATCGGAGCAAATAATAGTAAAAGTGCTCTAATATTGTAACAACTTTTGTTTATAAATAGGGATAATGTGATAATTTCTTCGACCTTATTATATATTAATTAAAATGAAAATCAGTTAGAACTATCACTTGTTAGTAACAGACGTGTTGTCGGTCTCTAGTCGGTTGCCAAGCGAAACACAGTGTATATTAGAGTTGTGTAGTTCACGAACGAACTAGTTCAATTGAACGATTCACTCTTGTGAACTTGATGAACTAGATCACACTGTTCCGCTCTTTTGTTTCAGTAGTTTATTGTATTTCAATTGTGCAGTTACCTCCGCCATTTTCTAGTTCATGCTATCAGCAGACTGTACAGAATCAACTATCAAATGCGCCAATTGCAGTGGGGCACATCAATCTTCTTCAGAGCAATGTCCAGGCAGAGCAACTTACATCAAGATTAAACAGAAATCACGTCCAACTCAAAGACGTCAACCGGTCATTAATAATAGTAGTTTAAGCCAGAACTATGGCAGTAACTACCCGAATACACTGGGTCAAAATGCTCCTGCATCTTCTACAAGTTGGAACGCTCCGAGGGACGGAATTTTTGGAAACAGCAACAACAACATCAATTATTCGAATAATCTTTTTACTGTTGCAAACATCAAAAACCTAACATTTGAACTTATAAACAGCCTAAAGAACTGTAGGACTAAAGCTGACCAATTCGAAGTCATCACTAGTTTAGCTTGTAAATTCTTATCATAATGAATAATGATATAAATATTATATGTTGGAATGCTAGAGGCATCAGAAACAAAAGTCTGGAATTATTCGAATTTCTTATTAACTATAACGTTCATATTTGTTTAGTATCGGAAACTTGGCTGAAGCCTGAAATATCTTTAAGTCATTGTGAATTTCGTACCTACATAAACGACAGAGAGAATATTAGAGGAGCAGTAATTGTCAGGAAAAGCGTTCCTCATACCTTACTCCCAATTGTCAGAACTAATGTAATTGAAAATATTGAAATAAAACTTCACACAACTACTCGCAGTATTTTTATCTACTCGTGCTGTTTCCCACGAGGCTCTGTCCGTAGACACGTAAATCGGAAATCAGCTTTTGCCTCGGATATGTATAAATTGACAAGGGAAGAGAATTATATCCTCGGTGGTGATTTTAATAGCAGGCATCAGGAATGGGAATGCATTAGGGCTAATACATGGGGAAATGTGTTAGTTGAGAAACTAAGGGCATACAACATGAATATTGTTTATCCAAGTGATCACACATATGTACCAACTAACGTAAAGAGACAAAGTTCTACACTTGATTTATTCCTGACGACCATGCCCGAATCAATATCTCATGCATCAACAATAAATGAGTTAAGCTCTGACCATCTACCTGTTGAAATCACTATATACGATCGTGTTATCCTACCTCAGTCTTTAAATTATGATTTTAAAAATGCAAATTGGGTTCGTTTCTCCAAATATATAAAAAGGCGATTAAGAATTCCAACTTTAAACAGCATTACTGATAATGATTCAATAGACGAAATGATTTGATATCTGAAAAACATAATTAAGGAGGTTATAGCGTGCCTAAAAAATATCCATACTTCAAAAGGAAATACTTACCAAGCTGCATCAAGTATTTAATTCACATAAGGAACCGGCATCGTAGAGTTTGGCAACGATTTAGACGTATTGAAGACTTCCGGGAAATGAAACGGTTGACCTATATTATAGGAATCGAAATTAAGAACTTCAAGAACAAAACATGGAATAATTTTTTAACCATCTTAGATAAGGGCTCTTCTCCTTTCTGGAATATTAGTAAAATATTAAGGAAGAAGACAGCAACTATTCCAATACTGAAGCATAATAATGCTGGTTTTTCTACTAATCGAGAAAAATGTGAGATTTTTGCTGAGAGTTTTGCCTCTAATCATGCCAGTTCAACTAATAGCAGTGACTCTGAGACAATGAATGATGTGAATGTCACAATCAGTAATTTCCTGGATTCTAGTTTCAACTCTGCTGAGGAATTATTAACAACCCAATGGGAAATTTTATCAATTATCAAGGGTTTAAAAAACAGGAAAGCGCCTGGTGTTGATGACATTAATAATAGGTGTCTTACGGCTCTACCTAAGAAGGGAATACTACGATTTTTAATACTTCTTATAAACTCTTGTTTTAAATTTGGATACTTTCCCAAAGAATTTAAGGAGGCAAAAGTCATACCTATTTAGAAGTCTAACAAGCCATCTGACTCGCCATCCTCTTACCGTCCGATTAGTTTATTATCGTCTATTGGGAAAATAATTGGAAGAATAATAAAAGAAAAACTGGTTGATTTTATTGAGTCAAACCTCATCATACCTCCACAACAATTTGGTTTCCGTAGGGAACACAATACAACGCATCCTCTTAAAAGAATAAAAAACATAGTTCATTCTAATTTTCAAAACCAAAAATCAATGGGCATGATTCTTTTAGACATAAAGGCCGCTTTTGATACCGTATGGCATGATGGTCTCATCTACAAAATGATTAATTTTAATTTAAAGACTAGATTAACAAAAATTATACAAAGCTTTTTAACAGCAAGGACTTTTAAAGTATATGTAGGGCAGCAAAGTTCAGATGCATTCCCTATTCCTGCTGGCTGCCCACAAGGTTCCTGTCTCTCCCCTATTTTATATAATTTGTACACATCAGATATACCTCAACAGAGGAACTGTAATTTATCTATATTTGCTGATGATACAGCTATTCTGTCTTCCGAAATTTTAGCAGTAGATATTATATCCAATTTGCAAGAGGCCTTAAATAATATTTTAATATATTTCAGCAAATGGAAAATAAGGATAAATTGTGAAAAGACACAGGCAATATATTTTACAAGGAAAAGGAAACAATGTTTTATTCCTCAAAGTACCATTTATATTGAAAATCACCCAATTCAATGGGAAGAGAAAGCTAAATATTTGGGTGTTACGTTCGACCCCAGATTAAACTTCAAATATCATATTCCTTACATAGTTAATAAAATTAATATTACAATTCGAATTCTATATCCACTCATTAATAGGAATTCATCTTTAAGTATTGAAAATAAAAAGTTAATTTTGAAATCTATCTTTCACCCAATTATGTATTATGCAGCACCATTATGGTCACATAGTGCCCAGTCTCATATTAATAAATAAGATTTTGAAAATGATTTACAATTTACCTTGGTTTTATTCTACAAATCGTTTACATTCTCTTGCTGATGTAGAGTTAGTTTCCGTCAGATCGGAAAGGCTTACCCAGAACTTCAACACTAAATGTTTTAGTTCTGAATTCTCTCACATTTGTGAGTCAGGCTCTTATTAGGGCTTACGCATTTAATTTAGTTGTAAGTATAAATTTGTTGTTAATCCTTTCTTTTTTTTTTCTCTCCTTTAAACAGGTTTTTGCAAAATTTTTCCTTCATTATAATTTTATCATATAACCTGTAAATTTCTCACAACGCTTGTTATTAATATTTAAGTATTAAAAGGAATATTTCTTGAACACTTCATTTTTTATATATTAATACTTAAATGATATTGTTATATTACTGATGAAAATAAATAAATTGAATTGAATGGAATGAAAATACTCGAAATTCTTTTATTTTGAATATTTCGCTACCCATTGGGTAACATCGTCAGGAGAATAAACAACAATTACAGATAAAATATGAATATAATCATTTGAAATAACTAGGGATATTTAGGGCATGGTTGGTGGTGCATAGGTTAGTGTGCGCGGCTGTTGTTCGCAGGGTTCGTATTTCGTGGGTAATGAGTAACCCTTGGTTACCCAGGGTAACCCATTATTTTTGCCATGGGGAATGGGTAGCGATCGTTTACCCATTACCTACAGGGTATGGGGGAAAGAATGGGTAGCTACCCACGAAAATGAGGGATTACCCATCACGATTACCCATTACCCTCAGGGCAATGGGGAAAATTATGGGTAGCTACCCACGAAAATGAGGGATTACCCATCACGATTACCCATTACCCTCAGGGCAATGGGGAAAATAATGGGTAGCTACCCACGAAATGGGGAAGTACTCATCACGATTACCTATTACCCTCAGGGAAATGGGGAAAATAATGGGTAGCTACCCACGACGATGGGTAATCGGTTACCCAGGAGAACCCATCCCCATTTTTGATCGAAAATATCAAAAAATTAGGAAAAATCTCTATATCTCGGAAACGGAGCGTCCAATCGAAAAAATAACCAATTTTTGTGGTTTTCTAAGGGGTTTTATAAAGTGTTCCAATTCGTATGGCAGAATTTTTTTTCAAACAATCGCCAAAATGAGAAAATCGCTAAAATAAAAAAGTGGTTATAACTCAAAAACGGTGCGTCCAATCGAAAAAATAATAAAAACTTTACCACTATCGGAAACTTTAACCAATGGGTGTCTCCAATATGGCATCTCTATATCTCGGAAATTGAGCGTCCAATCGAAAAAATAACCAATTTTTGTGGTTTTCTAAGGGGTTTCATAAAGTGTTCCAATTCGAATGGAAGAATTTTTTTTCGAAAAATCGTCAAAATGAGAAAATCGCTAAAATAAAAAAGTGGTTATAACTCAAAAACGGTGCGTCCAATCGAAAAAATAATAAAAACTTTGCCACCATCGGAGACTTTAACCAATGGTTGTCTCCAATATGGCATCATATTTTTCGATTTATAGCCACCTTTTTATTTTAGTGATTTTCTTATTTTGGCGATTTTTCGAAAAAAAAGTCTTTCATACGAATTGGACCACTTCATGAAAACCCCTTAGAAACCTGCAAAAATTGGTTATCTTTTCGATTGGACGCTCCGTTTCCGAGATATAAACATGAGGGCGTTTTAGCGATTTAGCGATTTTTTTTAAAAAAAAAGTGATGCCATATTGGAGACACCCATTGGTTAAAGCCTCCGTTGGTGGTAAAATTTTTATTAGTTTTTCGATTGGACGCACCGTTTCCGAGTTACAACCACTTTTTTATTGTAGCAATTTTCTCATTTTGGCGATTTTTCGAAAAAAAATTCTTCCATACGAATTGGAACACTTTATAAAACCCCTTAGAACCCCACAGAAATTGGTTATTTTTTCGATTGGACGCTCCGTTTCCGAGATATAGAGATTTTTCCTAATTTTTTGATATTTCCCATCAAAAATGGGGATGGGTTCTCCTGGGTAACCCATTATTTTCCCCATTTCCCTGAGGGTAATGGGTAATCGTGATGAGTAATGCCCCATTTCGTGGGTAGCTACCCATTATTTTCCCAATTGCCCCGCGGGTAATCGTGATGTGTAATTCCTCATTTTCGTGGGTAGCTACCCATTATTTCCCCCATACTCTGTGGGTAATGGGTAAACGATCGTTACACATTCCCCACGACGATGTGTATGGGTTAAACATAGGGGGGTAAATACGAACTCTGGTTGTGCGTGACAACGTGGGTTCGATCGCTGCTCTGACCACATTACGACGACGGGCACCTCGCTTAGTAACGGCGACACTATCGAGTAATAATCTACGAAATAGCTTTTCAAAAAACCATTCGCAACCGGTGTAAAACTGTAGGCCCAGTCAGTGAGTGAAAGCCGGAAACCGTACTACTCAGCGATTGTGAGAAAATCTCCACTATCCCTTCATAGGATGTAATTGGAAAATATTTATTTATTTATTTAAGGCATTGTTTGACATAAACTTACGAGAAGGTCGAAATTGAGATGGGTCTCAACTTTTTTATATTTTGAATAGACTAATGTGTAGAAGCTGCTAATACTTATATTCCACAAAGATAACAATTTTAGGCACCAGTATAGCAAATTGGGTGAGACAAAGAGAGGATGACCTAGAAAATGACAGAATAAACTTCCTAACTTACTTAGGTGGCCTCAAGCAACCCAAGGCATGTTTCTACGACCGGCTCGTTCTTCAGACTTTCTACTCCAGGAGGTAACACCGAGCTCTCGGAAGCAATCTCGCATCTAATCTTACCAGCATTTTGGTGGTCCTCTTTTTCGATGTCCTTCGGGACGTCTTCGAATACATTTCGCACTGTTTCATGTTGCTCCATTCTTCTGACATGGCCTATCCAGCGTAAGCGTGCTATTTTGATACACGTAACTGCGTCGATGTCGGGATTAAGTGTCCAAAACTGAAACCCAAAAACCGGTGAAACCCGTAAAACCGGTTTTTTTGCTATTAACCGTGACCGCAAACCGGTTATTTAACGTCGGTGAACCGGGTTTTGCTTAATTTGTGTTAATATCCTTAAACATATTCATAGTATGTAAATGATATGATTTCAGAATTTTAATGAAATCTCAACTCTCAATTTCAAGTCGCAATTATTAAAATTTACTGCCGAAATTTGGAGTCAGTGGCCTCAACTTTAAGACGCCAACTTTAAGAGGCCTCAACAATCAGCGATCAGGCTCATTTCTGGCTGAATGGCTTCGTCAATAATCAAAATATGCGTTATTGGTCAGACAGCAATCCACGCGTAATCCATGAGTCATCATTGCATGCGGTTTTTGGGCTGGCGGCGTCTCATTTGGCCGTACTTCTTCCGTGATGATCAAGACCGGCACATTACCGTGAATGCGAATCGCTACCGTTCAATGATAACCGAAAATTTTTGGCCCCAATTGGATAATATGGACTTGGAGGACATGTGGTTCCAACAGGACGGCGCCACAAGCCACACAGCGAATGTCACAATCAATTTATTGGAAACCAAGTTTGGTGAACGTGTTATCTCACGAAATGGCCCAGTCGATTGGCCGCCTCGGTCGTGCGATTTGACGCCGTTAGATTATTTCCTGTGCGGCTGCGTCAAGTCTATGGTCTATGCCAACAAGCCAGCGACGATTGATGAACTTCGTACGAATATCGAACGTGAAATTGCAGCAGTATCGGCCGATTTATGCTTGAAAACCGTCGAAAATTGGGTTCAGTGTCTGAACTTCTGCAAGCGTGGCCGTGGTGGCCATGCAAATGAAATCGAGTTCCAGACATAATGACATCGAACGTACTTTCACAGGAATAACGAATTTTATTGGTATCTAAAACCGGTTTTGTTTTATTTTAAAAAACTTTTGTAGCGCTCTTATTGAAAAACCCGTTATGGATATGGGCAATCACAATGGGTCGACCGACTTCCGAGTGTAGTGACGATAAGTGTAGACTGTATCTTATTGTCACGTGTCCTAAACCTAACCTAACCTAAATGTATTAAACTTAAAATTAAAATTTCTTTCAATGTTAATATGATTTTGGAATTTAAGTAACATTAATGTGAATTTGAATGGAAACACGCATTCCAAATTGGAATTCTATACACAATTTTTATTTAAAATTAAAGCGCAATTGTCATATTTAAATAGAGAATAGAATATAGTAAGTAATTTGTTTATTTTTTTAAACGAAAACAAAACCTAAGAAAACGGGTCTACCGGGTTTTGCCAACTTTAAAAACCGAATATAGGGTTTTTAAATATTGATCTTACGAACAAAACGGAAACAGGTTTCGTAAAAATTAATTTTCGAACAAACCTAAAACCGTGTTTTAAAAAAATTACATGAGATGTCAGGGGGCACCCGGTTGGAACGAAGTTCCTTCCGCTATATATTATGTACTAGTTAGTTCCAACACGCCTAAGGCGCCTGCTGAAAAATACTATAATTTAAATGGATCTTTAAGAAAATATAGTTTTTGTAAAATGATAAACTTTTTTTGAAGAACTTTTTTTTATTGAATGTATTTAAAAAAAAAAAGGATATTTTTAGGTCCTTTTTACAAGAATATGTATTGTATTTCCCGAAAAGTTCCGTTCTTTAATGAGAGGTACTTCTAATGTTTTTTTTAAGAAAAGGTACCATTTTTAATAAGAAGTACTTTCTGTAAGAAAAACCCTAAGAGTATGATTTTTTTACAAATAATTATTCTTTTTATGAATAGGTACTTTTTAAAGAAGTGGTACTCTTTTTAGGAATTATTTTTATTTTTTAAGAAAATTTATTTATTTTCAGAAAGGCTACATATCTCAAGAAAAGAAAAGGTAGTATTTTATGTTCAAGAAACAGTACTTTGAAGGAAAGGAATGTTTGTAAGAAATGATATTTTTTTTACGAGTTTTTTTTTTTTTAGAAATGGTTTTTTTAAGAAATGGGAATTTTTTAGAATTGGTCCTTTTTTCAAGAACAGGTACAATTTTAAGAGTAGGTACTTATCTCAAAAAAAGTTATTTTGTTTTACATAAACGGTACTCTTTGAAGAAAAGGTAGTTTTTAAGAAACCGCAATTTGATGTAAGATAATAGACTTTTTAAGAAAAGGTACTTGTTTAAAAAAATAATTTTTTTTAAGAAAAGGTACTTTTTGTAAGAAATTTACTTTTTTAAGCAAAGGTACTTCTTTAAGAGAAGGTATTTTTTTAAGAAAAGGTACTCTGTTTAAGAATATGGGAAGGTATTTAAGAAAACGCACTTATTTAAGAGAATTTTATTTTTTTAAACTTCTTTCACTTTTCTTTCTTTTCAAAACTACAATATGTTTTTCTACATTTACTTTTTATTCTTTTCAAAACTGCAATATGTAATAAACAGGCTCCACCTAGAACATTTTCCATTAAACAACAAATTTCTCCCCATGTGTTAGTCTAGACAAACCAAAAGTAAGGGTTTAAGAATAATTGTGCTGCCAAATGTAATTCCATGCTCAGGGTTGTACTTCATGGATTTGCCAGTCTTGCACTTTGGCTTTTCTAAATTTATTTTTTATGGGGTTCAAAACTACAATATGTAATACACAGGCTCCACCTAGAAAACTTTCCGTTAAACACAACCAAATCAAAAGTACCCAATATAGTTGATGAAAATGGGTTGTAATAAAGTAGTTAATTATTTTTTTTAGCTCCCATCCCGCAACGTGCAATAAAGAACTTCGTTCCAAAATTCCTGTTTTTTCGATACTCTAGTCGGGATACAGGTTAATTTGGGTAAAATTTACGGGTCTCATTCTTCCTTCCGTAAGATTAAATTTTCTGACTCTCTCGGAATCTTCACAACCGTTTTTTCATCTTAGGTAAATAGGTTTCCTCTCTCCTATTCTCCTTATTCCGCTCTGCCGCGTCTCGTGTTGCAACTGACTGAAGTGTTACCATACGTGCAGTATTCTTTTCATCACTTGCCATGCGACAAACTTCATCGTTCCATGGTTTGTCTTTAAGCGGTTCATAGCTAAGTACGGTTTCTGCAGCAGTTTTTATACAGTGGGCAATGTACTTCCACTGCCCTTCAGTGTCATGAGGCCGGGATGCATTCTGCGCCAGTATCTGAGTGAGCTTCCCTACTTAGGCAGTGGATATCTCTGGTTATTGCAGTTTTCCGGAGTCCAGGATTCTATACGTCGGTTTCGTACGATTTTCGCTCTGCTTATCCTCGTGCGAACCTTTGCTGCGACCACGTAATGATACGAATCGATATCAGCTTCTCAAATCACACGTACGTCCATTACACTACTAGATTGTCTTCTATCAATTTCCAGGTGAGCAATCTGGTTCTTCGTTTGTTGATCATGAGATATCAAAGAAGCATTATGGATGCCTTTATGTTGGAATCTCGTACAACTGACAACCATATTTTGCGCCGCGGCAAAGTCTAACAGTCTCATTTCGTTACCGGAATTGATGGCGTATACACTGAGGTTACCGATGGTTACTTCAGAGACAGTTTTCCTGCCGACTTTAGCATTAAAACCACCTAGAACAATTATAATGTCGTGGCCACGGAAGCGGTCGTATGTTGCCTTCAGGCCCTCATAGAATATGTCATTGGTGTCACCGTTTTTTCTTCCGTGGGGGCATGTACAGAAATTAGCAATATGTTAAAGTATGTCGCTTCTATGCGGATAGTGGCTATACGTTCACTCACCGGGTTACACCTTGAGATCAGATGTCGCAGTCTTTTGTAATGTCGCCAGCCTTGTAATTCTTGAGGATATCTGTCAGTTGAATAATGACACCTGATCAGTATAGCGTTCTAAGATTTCAAGTTCATATCCGAATGTCGGGGTCCTTATATCGTATGTCGGTCGTCACCACAAATTGGGGTGTTTCATGTTTATTATTATCCTTTTGTATTTTCAGTGCCACTACTACTGCCAGGATGATTATATTTTATCCGCCCATTATGGATCAGACGATGGCCAGAATTCAGTGTGGCGGAACTTGATTTTTGTTTCTTTACTTGTCATCCGCCGGTTGCCAGTAGTGTTGGCTCATCCGCATTCAGAGGACAACAGAATACGGCCGCTAGTTCGAAGACATTCAGGGACAGAGTCACCTATTTAACCTGAGACGCTCGAATGATCGCATAACTAATCAGTTGGCTCATTCGTTTCGCCTTCTCACCATGGTGAACAAATAAACTACTGAAACAAAAGAGCGGAACAGTGTGAACTAGTCCATCCAGTTCACAAGAGTGAATCGTTCACTTGAACTAGTGCGATCGTGAAATACACAACTCTACTGTTCATAAAAGAGAGTGTTTAATTTCCTCATTGACCATCTTGTAATTTGCCATAAAATGATTCTCATAGCCATCCTATGGAAAGTATAAGTTACAATTTATGAGTCTAAAAATAAAAAGCTTTCTGCTCAATGCTTGTGAGACGCTCTGTCCCATCCCTTCACGGGATATGTACTGGAAAATAAACGTAAAAAGAAAACAAATTATAACCAATTACTGTACCAAACGATGCAATCTTTAGTGAAATTAATGAAAATTCATTAATATTATGAACCTTTTGTGGTTCTATGAAGTTGAATTCACGAAAATTCTGAACCCTTTGTATTGAAGAATTACTTGGCGGAGGAGTAGATTTAATGAGTAGAAATAAATACAAATATATGTTTTTCCACTACATCCCATGCTGGGAGAGGGTAAAGATTCTTACAATCGGCTAGCTCTGCGTTTCCTATTTTTAGACTCACTGATTGAAACCTACAGTATTACACCATTGCATTTTTTTAAGAGAAGTCAAATCGATTATTATGGTGAATGATTGGGCATATAGCTATTTTATTGCCCACCAAGGCTTCAAACATGGAATAAAACAAACAGAAACGGATATAATCCGCAATCGAATTTAGAGGTTGTCACAACCACATTAAAGGTCATCACACCGCTGTCAAATGTTGTCTCAACCGAACTAGTGGTTATCATAACCGAATTAATTGTTGTCACACACGAATTAGGGGTTGTCACCAATGAATTAGATGTTGACACGACCGAAAAAAAAAATAATGGTTTCCCATTACATCCCACGAAGGGACCGGGGAGACCTTCTCACAATCACTGAGCTGTGCGGTTTCCAGTTTTCAATCACTGATTGGGACCTACAATTTTACACCGATTCCGAACGGTATTTTGAGAAGCTTTTCCATGGCTATATACTCGATAGTGTCGCCATCACTATGCGAGGTGACCGCCGCCGAAAGAAAATTTTTTTTAAGGTGGTCAGAGCAGGGTTTGAACCCAGGTTCTCACTTTGTTTGAGAAGTTAAGCGAATTTATATGAAGCTGCTTAAATTAGCTTAGCGCCCCCACACAAAATGTAGAAAAATTAACCTAGCAAGAACAAGGAACACATACAAAAATACAGAATGTCAGCCATTTTATTGGACAACATTCTCCCACGTGACACGCTGAGAGGGTACAAAATTCAACATTTTTGCACTTTCTGAGTGCAACATCCTCAGAAACGAACACAAAACCTTGAAGTAGGGTTGCACTTTTTCACAATCGAACACCAAAAGGCACTTTTAGGGCAAAGGGCAGAAAAGATTTTGCATTTTTTGTCAGAAGCGAAATCACCATAACTAGTTGTAGGGGTTTTTCAACAGAGACGCTACAGAAGTACATCGATGGGGACAGCAAACGACGCCATATTTTTCCCCGCTCTTTTGCCATTCCTCTTCAGTTAGGTTTCCCATTTCGTAATGGAAAGATATACCAGCCAACAACGAGTCGAAATTATTAAAATTTACTACCGAAATTTGGAGTCAGGGGCCTCAACTTTAAGAGCGCTACGTGCAATTTATGATGAGGCTCATTTCTGGTTGAATGGCTTCGCCAATAAGCAAAATATGCGTTATTGGTCAGACAGCAATCCACACGTAATCCATGAGTCATCATTGCATCCCGAAAAAATTTCGGTTTGGTGCGGTTTATGGGCCGGCGGCGTCATTGGGCCGTACTTCTTCCGTGATGATCAAGACCGGCACATTACTGTGAATGCGAATCGCTACCGTTCAATGACAACCGAATATTTTTGGCCCCAATTGGATAATATAGTCCTGGAGGACATGTGGTTCCAACAGGACGGCGCCACAACCCACACAGCGAATGCCACAATCAATTTATTGTAAACCAAGTTTGGTGAACGTGTTATCTCACGAAATGGCCCAGTCGATTGGCCGCCTCGGTCGTGCGATTTGACACCGTTAAATTATTTCCTGTGGGGCTACGTCAAGTCTATGGTCTATGCCAACAAGCCAGCGACGATTGATGAACTTCGTACGAATATCGAACGTGAAATTGCAGCAGTATCGGCCGATTTATGCTTGAAAACCGTCGAAAATTGGGTTCAGCGTCTGGACTTCTGCAAGCGTGCCCGTGCAAAAGAAATCGAGTTCCATACATAATGGCATCGAACGTACTTTCACAGGAATAAAGTATTTCATTGGTATCTAAAACCGGTATTGTTTTAGTTCAAAAAACTTTTGTAGCGCTCTTATTGAAAAACCCGTTACATGGCACTTCCGAAAGTTTTTGAAGTCCCAGTCATCATGAGTCACCGCACCAATTCAGAAGTGTTGTGTTTGCCGAATTAGGTCTTAAACAATATATATACCCAGCGGCGGAAATTATGACCTAGAAGGCCTGAAATCATGACCAACACCCCTTCTTGAAATTACGGAAGGCCTTCTCTACACATCACCTCCTCCTTTCTTTGTAACATTGCGTGAGATTGGAGGGCAAGGCCTTCCTTGCCCATTGCCTAAAGAAGGCATTAGAAGGCATGCAAAGAGGAAGGCCTTAGAAGCCACTTACTTTAATTGAGTTTTGTTAAACTAAAATAAAATTAAAATTATTAATTTTTTCACAAAATCATTATCCACCTCTACATATTTATTTATAAGTATATTTGTATCTATCTTAGAAAGTTATACCACGCCCAACTTCAAATTGAAAGTTTTAAAAATACCCTGACAATATTAAACAAACAATCGGCCATAAAAATTCAAGTAAACGTAACTGACACTAGCATGGTCTTCAAATATGCTCTACCACGGGAAAATACAACTCTGTGATGTAGATTAAAACTGACCTCAAAGCACTGCAACAATGCGAGAATGCATGAGGAAAACGAAGAACATGGAGGAAAAATTCTGTCTGTTCTTGTTGTTGGAATTATAGGCCTTTCAGTGATGTTGCTACTTAGGGATTCTCGATCGATACTAATTCGCACATGTGAATTACAGAATTGAGTTTGTAAAGGGTACGCCATCTAACGTTTTTTTTCACCTAGTGCTTATTTCGTGAATGGTAGCACTTAGCTCATATCTGATTTAACAGATAATTAGTTTTATCCTTCCGCTGAGCGAATATGGTTGTGTATACGCTTGAACAACGCTGGGAAATATTGCGACATTTCTTTGAAAATCATGCTAATGTTGCAGAATGTGTGCGAAAATTGCGTACGGATTTTGGAAGAAAAGAAGCACCGTCAGCTCCGTATGTTCGTTTTCTTGTGAAAAAAGTGAAAGAAACTGGCATCCTCATCGATAAACCAAAGCGTGAAAAGCCAAAAATAGTGCGTACACCCGAGAATATTGCTGCTGTGGCAGAAAGTGTGCGTGAAGCGCCATCAACATCAATTCTCCGTCGTTCTCAACAATTGAACATTTCGGAGACATCATTGAGATGAATTTTGCATAAAGACCTTGACATGACGCCATTCAAAGTCCAATTGGTTCAGGAGTTGAAGCCAACTGACCATCCAATGCGTTTTCGCTTCGCTAAGTGGGCCTGCGATCGACTTACAGAAGATGCCGATTTTGCCAAAAAAAAAATCAACATTTCAGATGAAGCTCATTTTGATCTTGGCGGGTATGTAAACAAGCAAAATTGTCGCATTTGGGGCACAGAAAACCCGCACGCATACATTGAAAAGCCAATGCACCCAAAACGAGTCACTGTTTGGTGCGGATTTTGGTCCAGAGGCATAATTGGGCAATTTTTCTTTGAAAATGAGCAAGGAGTGGCCGTTACAGTCAATGGCGATCGTTATCGGGCCATGTTGAACGAATTTGAGGAGGAGGATATTGGCAACGTTTGGTTTCAACAGGACGGCGCTACGTGCCACACAGCCGAAGCTACACTCGATGTTTTGCGCCCTGTTTTTGAAGATCGCATTATCAGCCGCAGAGCTGATGTCGTTTGGCCACCTCGGAGCTGCGATTTGACACCGTTGGACTATTATTTGTGGGGTGCCCTCAAAGATAAGTGTTACGCCGACAAGCCAGAGACAATTGACGCTTTAAAGGAGAATGTTCGTGAAGCCATTGGTGAAATACAGCCGCACACAATCGATAATGTGCTTAAAAATTGAACCAATCGTGTAGGCTACTGCATGGTCAGCCTAGGCAGCCGTTTGAATGAAATTATTTTCCATTATTAACCGGAAGGATTGTACTTTCAAATAAAAAAAGAAATTTGAGAAAATATTCAGTAGTTTTTTTTATAGCATTTTCAAAAAAAAAAAAAGTTATTTGGCGGACCCTTTATATATAAAATTTGATGATCAACCGATGGTATCAATTCAGGCACAGTAGTTAGGCATCTGATGAAGAAATTGTCACGGAGTTCGAAACTAGTCATGCCTGTGAGTGTGTGTTGAACTGAATTGCCTATTATTTCCAACAAAAAACCAACCATTTTTCAATTAGAAAAATCTTCATGACTTGTAACGTTGTAGTATGAATTTATTATACAAGGTGGCGCAAAAGTAATCCCCCTATCAGAAAATGCTATAAATTTTGCGATTGGCCCCTAATGTCAGTTCTGTTTTGACATTTGTGTAGTAAACACATGCGAAATACACGTTAATAAACAATGTTACGCTACACTGCTCCAGAACGCGGAATATTGCTGACTATTTATTTGACCAATAATCGGTCGGTGACTTTGGCACAACGTGAATTTCGTCGCAGATTTCCTGGCCGTCCAACGCCTACTGGTGAAACACTGCGACGTTTAGCCGCTCGCCTCGAAGAGACTGGCACAACACGAGATGCTGCCAGACGTGCCAGACCCGGAGTAGCCGTTCTGCAGAGAATATTGCTGCTGTAGCCGAGGATGTCATGGATGCGCCGTCGACATCGACTACAGAGCAATGATCGGCTACAGAGCAATAATCAACGAGTTCTTTTTGCCGCAACTTGATGAATTGGGATTGGAAAACATGTGGTTCCAACAGGACGGTGCAACGGCACACACTGCACGTGCCACAACCGGTATGCTGAAGGATGCATTTCCCGGGCGCCTAATCTCCCGTTTTGGCGATTTGCACTGGCCAGCAAGATCGGCTGATTTGACCGCTCCAGACTTCTTTTTGTGGGGCTTTTTGAAGTCGCGGGTTTATGTTAACAAGCCTCATACTCTTGCAGCTCTTAAAGACAATATCCGTCAAGAATGTGAAGACGTATCGCCGGAAGTTTTGGCCAAAGTGATGGAAAATGCTATAAAAAGGGCTCAAATGACAATCAACTGTGGCGGCGGCCATTTACATGACATCATATTCTCGACTTGATGTAAAAAGACCAAATAAAAATAATCCACAAGAAGAATCAAAGTTTTTCATTTTTTTTTTAAATTACAGCCAAAAAACATCGGAAGTTTACTTTTGTGCCACCTTGTACATTAACCAAAAACTAACAAAAATCGGTCAATAAAATTCAAAATCAAATAAATAGGATTATTAATAAATCACATACAATTCGTACTATTTAAAGCAGTTTTCATAATATTTAGAAAGAAATTTGTTTAAGTGTACATTTTAGTAATCTTTTGTTTTATTTTTCTTTACTGGAAATCGGTTGACAAATAAAGTTAACATTTCATTTCCTAATCATATCGTGAGAAGTGTTTCCCACGATTCGACTAGAATAGCATACATTACATTTGCTTACGCATTTTTCTGCTACCTACTTCATATGGTTGTACCACTAACTAGACCGGCAGGCAGGCAAACCGACAAAGATGTTGCAACGTCTGTCTAATGTTGTGATGTTGCGGTTTTTATTGTAATGTTTGATGGTAGTACTTCATTCGGTGCCGCACTGTTACCACTACCACATTGATGCTGTTACTCTTCTAAATGTGGTTGTAAATTTTATTTTATGATTTAACGTACTGGCTTGGTTGTTATTGCTTTTCTGTTTTTATTCGCTTTTAATATAATGTGTAATATAGGGGAAACATAAAGATGTCTGTCTGATGGTATAAATATTATACATACTTTAGTATTTAGTAGAAATTTAAAATTCTTTTTAAATTATCTATTTTGTGTATTGATACGAGGGGTCCTAATCCATGTTAAAAGGCTTCAGAAAATGTCTAGAGTGCCTTCGGTTTACATTTTTGTGAAATGAATTGTGATTTGGATTAGAGATTTTTCAACAAACCTAAATAAAATGTCATTCTGTGTTATTTGATACTAAAACGAGCCACACAATTCCACATCACGAGCATGAGCATTGGTTATCGGTGACATTTGTTGTCGCTTTAATGTCAATATCAATGCCAAACAAGAATGCAATCACTGTTGTTCACATCACTAACTTCGTCGCAACCTGTTTCGGTAACTAGCGTGAAGTTATCCCAACGTCGTAGCCCACATATTTCGATGGTGGGCTAACGTCACAGTAGTAAATGGTAGTGTGAAGTTGGCCCACCTTAAAATTTTATTGTATTCAAATCAAACTAAGCACAAAACTTTCGGTGAATTGCTCATTAATAAAGCGCCATAATATTCAAAATAAACATTGAAGATATCGAAGGGATACAAGGTGATTTAAATGTAATTATCCTGCCCTATATATGCCATTATCCATTAAATTGTATGATATTTTTATCGAACAGGTTCCCACCTTTATTTCCATACACGTTTCTAGTATTAATGATAAGACATTTGTGGAAAAAATTTCAAGGACATTGAAAAAGGAGTAGGTCCTTAAAATCCACGAAAGCCAATACCCGCCATATATGTGAAAACTCTCAGAAAATAAAAAAAAGTTTGGAAAATTTTCACACGCTAATATTGACAAATATTATTAATACTAAGGAGAAATTTTTTGAAAAATTCCAAGGACATTGAAACAGGACTAGGTCCTTAAAATCGAAGAAAACCAATATCCGACATATACAGGGTGTTTTTTTTAAACTGAGACGATCAAATATCTCGAAAAATAGCCACTCTACAGAAAAAATGTCCATATTCAAAATTTAATCATACCGCGGGGGAAATACATTAGTGCAAAAAAAATAGTCCCCCACCCCCCCCCCCCTTTGTAGATGGGGCGGGGGTAACTTTTAAACTAAGATAGGAAGCCATATTTTTTACTGCAGATACTGATTCTACGACTAAAAGTAAGTATGATTTGAATGAAATATTTTGTTCGGTTCATGATAGATGGTGTTGTAATCGATGAAATTCAATTTTTTCAATTTCTCCCCCTTAGAACACACGCATTCGATTCTGCAATATGTTTCAAATAAAAAACATCACGTTATCATTGCAAATACTCGAAATTCGTCATCAAAACGAAAAAAAAAAATGGAAAATTGTCACACTTTAATTTTCACATACACTGCACGTCACATGAATAGGTGCAGTGTTTAAGCAACCATTTTAAGGTTGCTGCTCTCAAGACAATTCATGGAGAGGATTATGTTGTACTTTTTATTAAAGGTTTAACAATTGAGAAAAAGAGTGTAAACAAAGAGAAGTCGAAAAAGTTCCGTTAAATGTAATCTGAGCTTCTTTTTGTTATTTGTCAAATAAAATGTGTATTATTTTTGCGTCACTTGAATAGGTGCAGTGATTAAAAAGTGTTTGCATGGTCATTTGTGTCAAATTTGACTACCAAATAGATCTGAATTTTTTAAAACCAAGCCATAAAAATAATTTGCTATCAGTTTTAATTGAAAATGGCCCGTGGAAAATCATTAACAGTAAGAGAAAAGACAAAAATTGATGCCTATGATGACCAAGGTCTGTCCGGCCGGGAAATTGCTACGAAAATTAATAAAAGTGCTAACGTTGTGTGGAATTATTTAAGAAATAATAAAGAATATGGCAAAAACATGAAGGGAAGGCAAACAATGGCCACAACAGCTGCGGAAAGGCGAAATATTCTAAGAATAGCCTCCAATTCTAGTGACTCTGCTGCAAAAATCAAAGGAAAAAGTGCTTCCAGTGCTAGTATTTCTACCGTCAGAAGGATTATAAATGCAGCAGAACATTTAAAACTATTGAAATTGCAGAAAAAAACCACCACTAAACCAGCAACGTAAGGAGCTACGGTTGAATTTTTGCAAAGAACACATGACTTGGAAGAGTGAGTGGAATAAAGTAGTTTTCGCAGATGAAAAAAAGTTACATTTTGATGGACCCGATGGATTTAACTACTATTTCCATGATCTGAGGAAGGAAGAACGTTTTTTAGCCCGTCGGCATAGTCGAGTAGGTGGTGTAATGGTCTGGGGCGCGATATCGTTCTATGGAGTTATTGACTTGGAATTTCAAACCACGAAAATGACAGCAAATTCGTATAAATCTATTCTGCAAACGGCGTTTCCAAAATTTCAAGACTTATTTGGCCCCATCCCATGGACTTTCCAACAGGATAATGCTCCTATCCATACGGCAAGGGTTACTAAAACGTGGATTAGCGAGCAAAATGTTGAATTGCTGCCCCGGACATAAATATAATGGAAAACGTGTGGGTATGGTTGTCTCGGAAAGTGTATGAGTCTGGACGGCAATTTGATGACCGAGAATCTTTAGTTGCTGCAATACAATCGGGATGGTCGCAAATTTCGTTACAATATTTATCGCAACTGTATAACTCCCTTCCCAACAGAATTTATGAAATAATTTTAGCGAAGTGCGGAAGTACACATTATTGAAAACTATTTAGAATTAAAATTAATCCTGTTTTTAAATTTTTTTAACTGTTTTTTAATTTTTTCATCACTGCACCTATTCAAGTGACGCAAAAATAATACACATTTTATTTGACAAATAACAAAAAGAAGCTCAGATTACATTTAACGGAACTTTATCGACTTCTCTGTGTTTACACTCTTTTTCTCAATTGTTAAACCTTTAATAAAAAGTACCACATAATCCTCTCCATGAGTCATCTTGAGAGCAGCATCCTTAAAATGATTGCTTAAACACTGCACCTATTCATGTGACGTGCAGTGTATGTTGTTGAAAATACTAAGTAAACATTTTAGAAATAATTTCAACGCCATTGAAACAGGACTGGGTCCTTAAAATCGAAGAAAACCAATATCCGCCATATATATGAAAACTTTTAGAAAATTAAAAAAAGTTTGGAAAATTTTCGCACTTTAATTTTCACATATATTGTTGGAAATACGAAGTAGAAATTTTATAAAAAATTTCAAGGACATAGAGCCAGCACTAGGTCCTTAAAATCAAAGAACCCCATTACAAAGTTTTTAATTTTCTGACAGTTTTCATATAATATATGGCGGATATTGGTTTTCTTCGATTTTAAGGAACTAGTCCTGTTTCAATGTCCTTGAAATTTATTATAAAATTTCTACTTAGTATTGACAATAATATCTGTGAATGTTAAAGTGTCAAAATTTTCCAAACTATTTTTAATTTTCTGACAGTTATCATATATATGACGGATATTGGTTTTCTTC
This sequence comes from Phaonia tiefii, assembly GCA_963931995.1. Lineage (NCBI taxonomy): Eukaryota > Metazoa > Arthropoda > Insecta > Diptera > Muscidae > Phaonia > Phaonia tiefii. The sequence goes on from OZ008367.1 coordinate 50,766,114, forward strand.
GATTTTACGGACCTAGTCCTGTTACAATGTCCTCGACATTTTTTATGAAATTTCTGCATGGTATTTCCAACAACATACGTGAATATTAAATGTGATTTTCTAAGAAGTTCGTTTCACCGATTTTAAGGATTTTGTCTTGTTTCATAGTTCTTGAGTTTTTAATTCTAATTTTCTACTAATAGTAAAACCATATAAAGAAATTAAAAGTTTTTTATCTCTTTTAACATTTGTGAACTTTTTCTGAAACGTACATTAAAAATGTTAAATTTCATCCTTTTTAAGGATCTCTCAACATATCAATTCCCTGAATTTTAGATTACACATAACATCCTGAATAACGTAACTAGAATTGACGTTAGAATGATTCCAATCGATTTGGTCTATTTTAACGCTGTACAGAAAAGTGGGTCAGCCATGGTGGGCCAACTTCACTTCGGTTTTTCGGTAATAGTTTTTGCATTTTATGAATGTCATGCTCATGACGGACAAGTCTATGGAGCGCTTAAAGCAATATACTTCATACTACTGGAAATATAACACCAACTAGCACTTATACACGCTGAAAATTTTTTTTTTCTTTTTTATGTTTGGATGCAAGTATAACGTGTTTGCCGCTTTTCGCAACTATAGTATACGTGTGTCCAAACAAATTGTGTTTGCCCTTCAATATTACATGTTGGAGGCACAATGAATAATATGTTACAGTATATGTTTTTGTGACCCAAATGTGGTTTTGTTTGTTGAAAACAGACTACAAAGATCATTTTCATAACGTTTAGGTGCAGTAATGTGCACCAAGGAGAATAATGTCGTAATATTTGGAACCAGTACGAAATTTCACTGTTGCCACATCTGTAGCTAGAAGAAACTGAATTATGAACCTACTTCTTCGAAATTGTGTACCAAAAGCCTGTAGCGACAGTAGAAAGATAACGCTGCCACAAATGCATTGCGAAATTTCTGATTTATTGCCAAAAATATCCGCCTGAGGTTTGTGTAACCTTCAGCTCCATTTTCGTTTCAGTAAGATCTTATGAAATACTATACTCGTGACTGTACTACACTATTCGTTACTACAAATTCTATACTACATATACTACACTCTCAGAAACTTTCGGTAGACTCAACCGAATTAGCCGTAACTGAAATATGAGTGCTACAACCGACTTTAGAGGTTGTCCCAACCACACTTGAGGCGATCGCAACCAAACCAAAGGTCGTCACAACCGAACTGGAGGTCGCCACAAACAAACTAAAGGTTGTGCTAATAGCATTAGAGGTTGTAACCACAGCATTAGAGGTTTTGCCCACGTTATTAGAGATTTTCGCAATCGAATTAGAGTTTGCCACAACCGCATTGGACGACAATAAAAATTTTTTCTATGACGTAAAAGCGCATTTACTGAAAATTTTTCAAAAAAAAATGGATAATTTAATTTCCAATTTTCTCAAAAATAATTAACAAAAAGGAATTAATGAACTTTATATACACGCTGAAAAACCCCGCCTCTGCAAATATATTCTCCCAAACATATTCTGCAGGAGCCATGTATATGTTTGGAACACACTTCAAACATTTATATCGGGCAGAAAAAGGGATTCAAGTCCTCAAAATCGTTTCTCACTTTGGTATCATACATAAATATATTCGAAACACATACACCAAAACCTAAGCAACATCACAAACCATTTAACCATCCGATCGTTTTTTTATTGTTTTTTCACTGATCCAGCACTTTTGATATCCCCTCTCCGATGAACCATTGACGACTGAATACATGAAATTCAAACGCAATACATCAGCCAGACTAAGAAACACTGACTTCATCTGCAAATTGCACGCACGTTCAGGAATATTTATGAATCACTCACTGAGAGAAAAATGCAAAAATACAGATAAACACAAACAAGATATACACAATTGTTGCCCCTGTTTCATTCTCTTGCTCTCTCAAGGGCATAAATACTGCAACAAACCCGGCTGTATTTGCATCGCAAACACAGATATATTTGGGTCGCAAACACATATGTTATAATATATTAACCATTGTGTCTCAAACATGTAATATTGAATACCAAACACAATGCGTTTGGTCACAAGTATATTATATTTGCGACAAGCTCCAGACACATGTTGTATTTGCATCCAAACTAAAAAAAACTACAAATTTTTCAGCGTGTAGGAATAACTTTAAAGAAATATATTACTTGTATGTGTCACAGCAAAACGCTTGTGAAGTTCTTAGGGCTACTTGCGTAAGAAACGCCGTTAGTGATGTTTTGCGAGCACATGAATTTTAAATAGTAGATAAACTGTCATCATCGACATATCAGTATCGTTTGAACGATTATCGTCATACATAATTTGGCGGCTGGTCTTGGTAGGTTAGATCCGCAATAATGATATTGTCGGTCGATTAAGGCCATAAACCATTCCACTGTTTTATATACATGATTGTATTCTATTTTACCTTTTGGCGCGGCGTCCCAATCAGTGAGTGTAAAACCAGAAAGCGCACAACTCACTGGTTGTGAGAAGCTCTTACCAATCCCTTCATGGAATGATTTTTTTCTGATTTCTTATATTCTGAACTTTCTTTGAGGCTAATGTCGTTGACTAGAATAGTTAAAATATTGCCATACATCATATTCTCGAAAAATGTTTTTTGAAAAAGATACTTTTATTACTTTTGAATAAATGGGCTTGAAGGCCAAATTTTTGGGGCACAAATTATCGCTATGAATTTTTTGTATTTTTTGACGTGACAACGTCTTAAATTAGGTTGCGGCTGGGAGTCACTTATGAAAAAGTGTAACGCCCGGTAACGTTACGATGAGTCACCGAACGAGAGAGAGGCCCGCCGAATGCCTTGCGTCTCTCTCCCACTCAACTATGATCGGCTGTTGGTCGGTGGTGTGAGTGTTTTTGTTTTTTGGCACATCATATATATGACGACTGAGCAAGTATGTATGTGCGTATATATGTGCGTGTGTATGAATATTGATTTAGATCAGTCTGCATTGGATAAGGTATTATTTTTTGTTTTTTTTTGTTTTTTGGCTTTATGATATGTGTAGTGTATGTTTGTGTGTAGAAATTTTCATATGAATTAGGTAGCCAAAACGAAACAGAGAGCTGCGGTCGGCTTTAAAAACGATATGCGAATATGATGAATTGAAATACTTTTTGGTTAGTAAATTATTTTCTTTTGTTTTTAATAAAAGAAATGTTTATTTTTTATAATAAAAGAAATGTTTATATTTTATAATAAAGGATATGTTTATTGTTTATAATGTCACATTTGATAATGTGTTCATAGAAATCGCACAGGTACCTAGATGGTGTTGAAATTACTTCTATTTTCCTAAACCATAAGTTTCAATAAATGTTAAAACATCGCCCGTGAGTTCTAACACTCATTGGTTTTTTTTTTTATTTTACAAATTTTAATTAATTTCAAATTTATTTAGCAAAAATTTGAACCTTCGATCTGAATAAATGTTTTGATTTTCGAATTGATTCTTTAAAATTACAAATATTAAGAAAAAGTGGCAGATATATTTCTATAGTTAAAATTTGTGCAATTCTTATTTTCATTCAATTCCTTGTTCCTATTGTGCAATTTAATTATATTCATATCAATAAATATTCTACCGAGAAAAAGACGTTGTCACGTAAAATCTTCGCCCGTAAAACCGACTTTACAGGCAACAATTTTTTTTTTTTACATAAAACTGAACGTTTTTGTGGGGAGAGAATATAAGAAATCAAAAGAAAAAATTCTTCATACAACTAACGGCCACGCTAATCTACATATATGTTTACTTTCTTACATACTTAACAGTCTCAGAATATTTGTATTAATACCGAGAATTCTTCATTCTCTTAATTTTTAAATATAATAGTTGGTTTTAGAATTTTCAACGTCACTTTTGGGATATATAGAATAAAGATGAATAATTGAAGAATAATGTATACAATGGAACAAAAATTCTGTTGCACCAACAGGAATTCATGAGATATTCGGTTGCTGCAATCGAACTACCGCTAAATTGGGTTGTCGCAGCCGAATTAACACTAAATTCAGATGTACCTCATTGGCACTGATGTTCTTACCGAAAATATAGAACACTTGTTTGAAAAAGCGAATACCGCTAAATTCAGCGGTAACAAACTAAATTTGTTTATAGTAACCACAATTCGTTGGTGGGAACCAGTATGCGGTGGCAGCAGCCAAGTGTACGGTCGCTGCAAGCTATTTTCCAACCGTTAGTCGTACACGCAAAGAAAAAACTCGTTCCGCCCAAAGGAAATCTCAGATAACTGAAGTTCGTTTGGGGACTGCAGTTGGGAGAAACGAACTTCTGTTAAGCCATACATGTCATTTCGTTTAGGAGAACCGAGAAATGTTTGCAGCAAACGAGTTATGAAAAACATAAGCTGAAAAAACGTTTGCGAGAAACGAAAAACAGTTTCGCCAACTGTTCCCTCGGTTACAGCAACAGAGTTGTAGTTGATCCTAACTAAAAAAAACGTTTGCAAGAACTGAAAAACGTTTGCAGTAAACGAGTTGTGAAACATTAAAGCTGAAAAACGTTTGTGCCAAACGAAAAACGTTTCCACCAACTGTTCTTTCGGTTACAGCAACCGAGTTGTGGTTCTAACAACCGAGTTGTAGTTACTCTATTCAGTACAACATTACTTGTACATTAAAATTTATATTTATGGTTTCCATAAGCTCTTTTTTGTGTAAATTTTCAACTTTTATGATTTTTGTTTTACCCATAAAGTTTGTTTTAAAAACGTTGAAATTTTTGTCTATCTTTTCAGTGTCTACTAACACGTCTGTCTCGCCTTGCATTCAAATAACAACTAAAAGCGCAGCAAACTACAACGCGTCAGTTGTCCATCCAAGATATATAGATAGTGTGTATGTCAAACGAGTGGACTGAATGAGGGTGGACTGAATGAGAATGAGAGAATAAGAGAAATTTACGTTCTTCGTAATCTGTGCTCTCATTAGAAAAATGACCAATTTCAGTTATCGCAAACGGTTTTTAACTTGCGACATATTGTAATTTTGTACGCGTTTAATGCAAACGAGATTTCGTTTGCAACAACATGATACACATTTGCAATATATGAGTTTATTTGGGAGAACTACACGAACGGTTGCGATTAATAAATTAATACAAATCAATCAAAGTTTTGTTGTGGCAACCGAGCAATAAACGTTTAGTTTCTTTGCGTGTATGAGTACACTCTATGGTTAATTCCAAAGCCTTCTAATTCATGTCGGGTGTTTTGTTTATTTTAAATTGAAATAAATTAGTGAGACTACATGATTTCAACCTGAAATAGATTATATTACAAAGACAATTTTATTCCCTTTGTGTGTGAATAGAATTGGATGCATGTGGGCGCCTCAGCTGACTCGTATGTGGCGCATTCGGGAAGTCCCATTTTCGACCATGTCTTCAGATAATGGGGAATGGTTCGCGCAATTTTGTCTTCAAAGGAGTTCAATACTTCCGCTTTCTTCGTACAAACCAATAAGTTCACGTAACCACAAAGAAAATCATTTAAAGTCCATAAATGGCATTTGGCCGTGGGTGGTGCGCGGGTCTTGTACATGAGAACGTGGGTTCGATCTCCCTGCTCAGACCACCATACATTTCTTTCACCGAAGTTCACCTCGCTTAGTGATGGCGACACTACCGAGTATTTAGCCATGAAAAAGATTCTCAAAATACGGTCTGAACCAGTAGACAATTGTAGACCACAACCAGTGAGTCCAAATCTAGAAGGCGTAAAGCTCACTGATTGTGGGAAGCTCTCCGCAATTACTTCGTGGGATGTAATGGGAAACAATTTTTTTAAATCGTATAATCTCGGTGGCCAATTGACTGACCTATAAATATCCCGTTCATCATATATGTCCTTCATTCAATAAGTCGATTTGGTGACGTGTTGTATGACATGTGGCGCCGTCCTGTTGGAAAACATGACTTCAGTCAATTTTCAGTTCAATTGACTTACGAAATAATCAGCACACGTCGAAAAATCTGTATTTTTTTCTTAGTTGGTTTTTTTTTCCAGTGTATTCCTTTTTTTCCGGCGTATTCCTTGGCTCATTTCATGAAGAAAAGTCCACTAGGACCATGTCCTAGTCGGAGGGTAGTAGGGTAAAGTTGCTTACTTCTGAGCCAGTGGTCGGATTTATTTGTTTTTGGGCACTTTTCAGCACTACTCCACTCAGAAAACAGTGTAGGCTAACTTCTTGTGGAGCGTATTATGTGAAAGACTAAAACCAATCGTTGTAAACCTGATTGGACATTATCGGTTTGGTTTTCGACCACACTGAACGGAAAAGCATCGTCACAGGGATGAAAATTATCATCACGCCAATAACTTTTGTCATCGAAAGTGAGCTAACGTACAGTTTCAATCCCGCTACGAAACTATGTTCATCAACTGCAAATGGTTCGTCACTGCGATGTAAGTATTGTTGTTGCTGCAATGAATTTGATTCCTTTTTGCAACGAATTTGTTTCGTTTCTGCATTGAATCTTTTCCATTGTTGCAATGAATAAGTATCGTCCTTGCAATGAATTTATTTCATTGTTTATATGAATTTGTTTCGGTACAGCAACGAAATCGCTTCAGATACGCCAAATATCAGTAGTTTAAATTTCAAGCACTTATTATTTTTTCTACAAAATGGAATTTAAATAAAATTGTTGCAGGACCGAAAATTAGGTTATTGCAGCAGCGAAATGAAATCATTTTTGAGATTTTTCATTGCAGCGACTACTAAATTGTCGGATATACGAGACTTTTAATTGTAGCAACGTAACAACATTAACGAAAATGTTTCATCCATGCGACGACGCGTTACTCTTTCAGCGCAGCCAAGCCTACGATTAACCAAATATTCACTCTACTCCAAATCCTGGAAAAGACCCATGAAAGGAAAATCGATACATACCATATTTTTGTCGATTACAAAACTGCTTTCGATAGCCCCATATATGGGTAAAATTGTACGAAGCTGTTTTTGAACTTGGGATTGCGGTAATACTGAGCCGCTTCCAAACACCAAATTAGCAGTGAAGGTGGGAAAGACCTCACCGAACCATTCTGGACCAAGCGAGGAAGATAAAGTTGATGGTGTCAACGACTAGAGAAACCTCTCGACTTGGGCCGCACTTGAACGTTTTCAAGTAGTAGATGAATTTGTCTAACTTGGATCCGCCGTGAACATGGACAACAATATCAGCCTGGAGATAGATAGGAGAATTGTGCTTGCAAATGGATTCTATTTTGGGCTCAGCAAGCAGTTTAGGAACAAAGCCCTCTCTCGACAGACAAAAGTCCAGCTATACCAGACTTTGATTTTACCAGTCCTGATATATGGCTCCGAAACTTTAGTCATATCGCAAGCAGATGAAAAACGCCTGGTAGTATTCGAGAGAAAAATTCTCCGTATAATATATAGTCCTGTTAGGGAAAACGGCAAGTACCGACGTCGTGGGAACCAAGAGCTATACCATCTATATTCTGACGTGGACAGAGCTAGGAGGATCAAATTATGCCAATTGTGTTGGCTAGGCCATGTTATCAGAATGGATGAAGATGAACCAGCGCGAAAAGTTTTCGATAACGTACACGATGGAAGCAGGAAACGAGGATGACCAAGACTCCGCTGGAAAGACCAGACAGAAGAATCCTTCCGTATCATTGGTGTTACCAACTGGCGAGAAAAGGCTAAGGATAGAGCCAGTTGGAGGAATATGTTGAAATTTGTTTGTTTAATTAATATGTGCACGACATCTGACGTCATGAGGTTGTAAAATAGTCAATAAAAGTGAAGTAAAAAGGTGTCTTCCACCTTTTAAGTGAAATTCAGTCACCATTACCATGTTTATGCCCGTTTTGAAAACATTTTCATTCACTTAAACCCATGGCATAAATAGCTATAAAAACACTTTTGAAAGTTCGAAACGTTTTCACTGACACTGCTTTTCAAACCTGTTTAAACGCATATGAAGTTATCGTTATGAGTGAAATCGTTTTGTGTCCAACTGATTTCAAAACAGGCATAAACTAAGTATAGATTATGTATCTCTCCCTTACTTTACTGGTCGTAGACTGCACATATTGCTGCGTTCTAAAGAATGTCTACTGCTTCCAAACTTGATTGATTTTGTCACTTGGATTGACAGTTATGTAACATTCCCGAAGTGAACCATGATTTTCGATATAATTTTGCACAATTTGCAAGTGGGGTTCTATAATTAGTCTACTCATACTGAAATTGCAAATCAAACTGAGTACAATTGATAATGGCGTTGCCAGATCTGACCAAACCGTGGCCGATTAATCGTTATCGGACTCTAGAACCTCTAAAAAACAGCAGCCAATATAGAGAATTGTTTCTCACTCGCGCCTGAGGAATATTTCCATTCTTGCAATATTTTATATTAACTTCATATTTGTTGTCTTTATTATTGTCTTTACTTCATACAAAGGTTTTTGATTATCAAAGAACAACAAATCTTTGTTCCCTCAACGACTTTATAAAACTTAATTTGTTAACAATTTACTGAGAGTTTCCACTCTCCAGAACGACATCAACCCTACAACAAAAACGAACTATTGCATACTATTTTAAACTTTATGTATCACGCCGATCAGATAAGAATTATATATTTACATTTATATATTCCAACATCTAAGGCCCCCCAGTGCAAATAAAACAAATGACAAAATGAGTGACTGTTGGTTGTCTCCGCCACATCACGCAGATCTCGTGACAGTTTATATGTAAATTAAATAAACATAAACGTTTTCGTTATAAAAAAAAAGTTCGTAAACTTTTTTCTCCTTCTTATAATGCAATTTTTCACATTAATTTGATTTGACTTAAATGGGGCTGTTACTCTTTCACAATAGAATAAATTTATCTTATTCCATGGTATCGTATCCATCCAACACGATGATGGAATACACAATTTGTATGTGTAAGAATGAAACCACATTTTTTGTGTGTGTTTTGTTGCCTCCGTGTAGAAGAGTGCTATCAGATTATACGTGCAACATTTTTATTAATCTGTCTTAAATGATTTCCAAATGTTGGTGAATTGGATGGAATATAATTGGACAAACGTGAAATGGTGTATAAAAGAATTTTCATGGTTAATTCTATACTTGGAATAATTTCGTTTAAATTTCTTTACAACTGGCACGTAAAACCGCAATGCAATTAATATAAATTTGTATGTTTTGCATTATAAAAATAGCGTATGGGGAATTTGGAATGTAATGTTATATATATCTACATATGTCCTTTAGTTATCCAAACAAAATATAACAATACCAAATTTAAATAAGAGAACATATCTCGTTAATTTTTCCCCCTTGTACTGGAATGTTATGAAATAATTTGGATCATTTAAATTGCCAAATTTTGAATAAGAAAAAATAATAATCGGAATGTCACTTAAATAGATGTTCAAATTAAAAAATAAAACTTTCTTCGATATTGACGACTCAGGACAATATCTACAGTTCTGGCTAAAGATAACTAAAAATCATGGAGCAACATACCAAGAGTATGCAAAAAGCTGTATAACTTTCACCAGATTTCAGTGAGATATATGGACATTTTATAGTTTGAGTTGCAGGTTACAAATTAGCATCAAACATAAATAGAAAAAGCCAGTACCAACAATCAATCAGAACTTAAAAGTTATGAGCATAAACCAAACATAATTTAATCAAACACAATATAAACATAGTCTGCCTGTCGGTGATTCCTTCGTTGACTTTCCACTTCATGATTTTAGACATTCATAGACGATTTGAAGTGACAAAAGACTCCCTGTCAAGACTGGTATATTTCATATACTAGACAAGAAGACAGACAGCAACTGTTTAGCTTTAACTGTAGTGGAAATGCTCATAATCGTTAATTCATTGACTTATTTTTTATTCCACTAAATAATTTATTAATTTAAAATTATATTACTTATACGTACTAAAAATGTATCTTCAAATTGAAACGTATACACAATAATTACTCAAGTATTACTCATTCGCCTCCAATGTTTTTCCCGTTACTCTTCTTCGATTAATATGAATTTAGTTTAACAAATTTTTTGTGATTTCAACAAAAATTGAACAATAAAGTGGAGTGGCTATGCCCGCCCCATACTAAATATTAGGGCCCATATTTATAAAAATTATGAAAGGATTATTGGCCTTAAAAAATTTTTACAGTTTTATAATTTTTATGTATATATATAGATAACAACTAGATAGTCCAAAACCGAGAAACCAGTGAAACCGGATTTTTTGCAATGAACGTAATTTTTCTACAAAACGTAATTTTCGAGCAACCCGAAAACCGGGTATATGCCGTCGTCTAACCGGTTCACTGGTTGTTACTCAATTTATCTTAAATATCTTAAAAATTTTAAAAATTAAATCAAAAAAGACTTGATGTTCAAATTTTAATGACAATTTCGAATTAAGCAACACGATGTCTATTTCGAATATGATTCTATGAGGATTTTCGAACAAATTTTTAAAATGATTTTATAATTTGAATTAGAAGAATTAAATCAGCTTTTCAGACAACTGTGATTGCTCGCAAATGACAGCACATTCGTAAAAGAAGCAAAATATGTAGTGAACACTTCTGAAAAATTGTATTTATGATTCGATAGTACAAGATTATGAAACACAAAATAAGTTTATCCCGACAAAAACGCGAACCGCGGAATTTTTGGACCGTCTACTAATATTTATGATTTACTAAATTATATAGTTGAAATAATTTTATATCTTTCTTTTTTCATTACAGGTAAGACCTTATGTCGGTATTTCGTTTTACAAAAAATGTGTAAGTAGAGAGACTTTTGTTCTGTGTTCGCACGAACTCCGTGGTTTTTTAAATAAATTTTTAATAAATTGTTCAATATGCTCTCCTTATACTTCGTTCAAATAATAGGTTTTCTCAATGGCCCTCAAAATAGGCGTTTGATTCAGTGATGCCCTTATCACTCCATCCAAACTTCTTACCGCCGAGCAATTTTTTTAAGGTTTGAAAATTGCGGCGACGTAGCTAATCAAACAAGTTAACTTGACCAACCGTGCTTTTGAGGGATTGTCCCGCTTCTTGCGGAATTGTCCCGCTGTATAAAAAGATGATATACAAAATAAAACGTTTTATTTTAAGTTTTTAGTCTTATTTTAACTGAACGCTTGTATTTTTATTTAATTTTCTTTTTAAAAATAGAAAAATTATATTTTTGACCACATTGTGACCCGCGTTTTGGTCACAACGTGTTGGTTAGGTTATTCATTGTAGAAGAGCTGTTTTTTCCCCTCTCCAGATGCCGTCATCTTTACTTTAAAGCAATCTCGATTATGTACAACAGTTGTGAATAATATTCGCCGGTGATCATTTTAACCTTTTGAATGACACCGCCTTCAATCCAAAACCGGTCGCTATAACAATGTTGGCCAAAAAATTCACCACGAGAAGTCCACTGATTTGATTATTCCTTGGTCTCGGGTTTGTTGTGATACGGTTACGAAACGTTGCAAACCTCCTACGGATTGCGGTTCAACATCGCACAAACTCTGCCTTGAAAAGGTCACAAGTTTTCGCTTATGGTAAACTGTTATAAATCGCAATGCCCATCGCGCGAATTGCCTCTTCTGCCCACATATTCAGGCATGCTAAAATATCTGTCTTTTTTGTCGTTTGAGTGCAAATATAACGTGTTTGTAGCAAATACAGTATACTTGTGTCCAAACATAGTCTGTTTGCTATTCAATGTTACAAGTTGGATATAATATATGTTTTTGTGACCCAAATATGGCTTCGTTTATTGCAAACTGCTGAAAACGAAGCGTGACAAACAAAACGAAACAAAAAAACTGCGTTTCTTCGATTCATTACAATAATGCTTGCAAATATATACACACTGAAAAATAACGGCCTCAGTAACATATTTCAGGAGCCACGTATATGCTTGGAAGCATAGTTTTTGTGAATTAAAGTTCTGCTGATTTTTGTTCCTTTATTGTCAGTCACACTTTGGTTTTCAGCAGTTTTCAACAAACAAACCAATATTTGGGTCATAAATACATATATTTTAACTCATGAATCATAGTGTCCCAAATATGTTTATTCAATAGCAAAGACAATGTGTTTGGACACAAGTATACAATAATTGCGAGAAGCCACAAACAAGTTATATTTGAATACATCAAACAAAAAAGAAAAAATTTTCAGCGTGTTCGTGATTCCTGCAATATGTTGCTGGGGCCGGTTTTTTTTTAACTGTGATGTACCCGCTCAGATAAGATGCCTACAGCTTCAACTACCTCTCGTAATTTGGCCGTCCAATATCATTCTAAGGACTATTTCTGGCGTGACGGCCTCTTTTCGGAAAAATTCGAAAATTTGTTCTATTCACGAAGCCATTCAGATGGAAATGCGCTTCATCGGAGAAGATGACTTTTTTTTTTTTTTAAAATGGTATTGATATCACTTTGAACGAATTGGCGGCGTTTTCCATGGTCTGCTTATTTGAGCTCCTGAGTAAGCTGTTTTTCTTACACATGAAGGTGGAGGTCTTTTGTTAAAATTCGCTGGGTAGTGTTTGGTGAAATTTGAAGTTGTTGAGAACGGTGCCAAATTTATGTTCTCGGTGACACTCGTTTACAGCAGCAATGTTTTTAAGAGACTGAGCGGTACGTTGATGCAGAGGAGCCTTACTGCGAATAACCGATCCAGCTTCTTCAAATTTGTTGACCACTCTTCGAATGGTTGACACATTAGGTTCACTTTCTTGATTGAAAATTCTTCGAAGTTTGCGACCGCTATCAACATAACTTTCCAAATTTTCGAAATAAGTTTTCACAATTGTAACGCGTTGTTCTTTCGCAAAGCGTAACATTTTTAATAATCGGAATAAACACATGTGACAACCGCCAAATTTCAGAGTTGCCACTTGCACAAAAAAATTATACTAAATTTAAAAAGTGTAATCTTATCCTATATTTTTTCCGATCATTTGTTTGTTTTTGTCAATTTCGAAGCTCTGTTGTTTCAACTAGCAGGAACCCGATCGCTGAGCGAATACGGTCCTGGCCTCTAATAAAAGTGTTCTATAAATATGCCCTGTTAATTTGTTTTAAGTTTCGTCGAATGCATACAATAGATCGATATTCTTTTGGCACTTGTGATTGAATGTGAGTAAAAACTGTCGGCTTGAGAGTAAAAATATTGTACAAAAATATTGGCTTGCCATTTTATTAGGGATCGTCGAAATCGAAATTTGGATATGTGTATAATGTCCTAGATTATCTGTACTCTGTTAAAAAATAGTTGAAGAATGTTACTTTAAAAAAATTCCTTAAATTGAACATTGACATAATTTATGTAATATTGCACTGTGAAAGGGAAACTTCATCAGACCATTCTGAAAGTGTGAGACCACCTCTGCCGTGCTTATCAAGAAGGACTCAAGTCCACTTTCCTAAATTTTTCAGGAGAAGCAGATTTCTGAATGTTGTTTGGAGCTTCATTTGTAATATGCAACCCGTTGTTTTTTTATAATGAAATTAATATCAATTATGTAGTTTTGCCGCAATTTCCAACCATAACGGATGTGGCTAACTTGAGCTTAAAAAATATTTTTTTTTTAATATTTTGGAGTCTTTCTTAGTTAGCAGGGAAAACCTGGTGTCTGTCCTTTAGGAGGTGTAATATTCTCACGTACAACAAACAAGACATTAATTTGACTAAGGAATTGTGCACGTCCCACAATAATACTGCGCAGTGGTATTGATTATGTTCCCTTTTGACGTAGAATACGTCTTACCTTACGGTATGAGGAGTCATGTCAGGTTTTTATTGTTGTAATCTTTATTTCATTGAATTTGAGGAAACGGCTAGATGAATTTTTTTAAAATTTTTTTTGTAGGTAAATGAAGATGTTATCTTTCGTTTGATATACACTTCATATTGGTTGATATATTTCTAGTATTTTAATTTCTCAAATGAAAATTGTTTAAACACATACACTCAAACATATGTGTGGTGTTTGGTTGAGTGTTTTTGGTTGCTCAACATTGCTTAGGAACATGTATCTAGTAAAAAGTGAAACGAACAGCAAGCTAATGTTGCTTGGCAACATGTATCTAGTAAAAAGTGAAACCAACAGTAAGCTAACGTAATAAAGCTTTTTTGCGAAAGCTTCAATAAAGCTGTTGTAACATTAATTTTGAATTGTAAAGCGTAAAGCTTTCACACAACGCTCGAATGCTAATGCGAAGACTCGATAAGGTAAACCTTTTTTAATATTAGGGCGGCCCTCCCAACATTCGCAGAACTTATTTCAATAAAAATATTGAAAAAACTTTTTTTCAACAAATATATTATTAATATTAAAATACATAAATTAAATTAAGTTTAAAAAAATTGAACATAATATTTTTTTTTTAAACGGACTTGAATCAAATGCCGTTGGTAAATATAAAAATTACAGCAGACAGTTGTTCGAGGCCTTCGGCCACGGACTGTCCCTGCAGGCTGTGTCAGAGACACGGCCATTACGTTTAACGTAGAATACACCATCCGATAAGACAGAAAACATATATAACAATAAATGATAAATAATATAAGCAAATGAATTTATTGTTATATGTATATGTTTTCTGTCTTATCGGATGGTGTATTCTACGTTAAACTTAATGGCCGTGTCTCTGACACAGCCTGCAGGGACAGTCCGTGGCCGAAGGCCTCGGACAACTGTCTGATGTAATTTTGTTTTAGTGCAACTGAGTGAACCGCCTTAAAACTTTTCATTTGTGATCCATTTATCAACCTTAAATTCAATGAGATCATGGATTAACAGGCACCGTAAAACTGTTGCCGCCATAAAACATGTTTTCTTCTTCTCGAAAATTTAAGATTTTAGTTTTGCTCTTCAGATTAAATAGTTTGTGATATGAAGCAACAAACAAATTATTACGCGTGTATTGTCGAAATAATACAATTTCATTATATTAAGCATTAAAGCTTAATAATTACACTACAGCCGTATTTTAACAAACTTCAGGTAATTACGAATGACATACTATGTCGTTTTCAATTTAACTGAGTATTTAATGTGTCATGGGAACTGTTTGTGACTTTTGGGAATAATTTGTTAAATTTGTTTTATCATTTATACATGTCAACAACAGGTTGTGTAATCTAAAGTTGCGTTCATTTGACAAAATGTATGACAAATTGGTGCGTGTTAACCCATCACAAACCTTCTACCGCATAACTACTGGCAAAGTCTCGACGTCACCTTGTTTGTATCAAAGTAGAGTTGTTAAAAAAACGGAACCTCTCTCATCATCATCAGTGTGGAAAAAAAAAACAGTAGATTCCGTTGTAAACGATTCGTTTCCGGCCAAGAAAAATGTTTATAATTGCATAAGAAATGTAGGACAACCAACATTCTTTTGCTACAAACAAATTTTCTCCTTTTACAAGAATTGAAAAAATGTATGATGGCTGTACTACACTCGACTAAAAAAGGAGACGAGTGGCAAATATCGTTTGTACGTCATTTTCCACAACACATAGTATGTGCTTCGTTTACACAGCGTTGGCCACAAAAGTTGTCATGTTTCTCTCAAATAAAAAAAGTTTATCGTTAACGTAGTACCAACTGCGAACTTTTCGCAAATTTTACCTCAACAGATCTCGGCTCTTAGGCCGCAGTCTCCATTTTGGCATCCGGCTCCGTCACTATACCGACTTTAGAAAAAAAAAATTATTTTGAAAACATGTGTTAGTAGTTGATTCTAAAAAAAGACACAAATGTCGTTAATTTGGCGATTGGATATTCGGTTTGGTTTCGGAGATTAAGAGAGAGAGAGCAGAAAATGGTTAAGGCTTCACTCGGTTTGTTTGTTGGCATTTGACTGAAGACAAAAATTGACTTTCTGCTTTAGTAAATCGCTTTTGAGCCTGTTGAATTTTATACGGGTATAAATGCAAATGGTTTTTGAGTATTTTGAACAAAGTTGACGATGACATCAGAAATTTTTGTGTACGGTGTCTAACGGACGTGTCCGTGCTTTCATCAACATTGTCTCTCACTGCAGCAATATTTTGAGCCTTACGTACGCTACGAGTTCGGCCAGACTTCACTTTAACACGCCGTGAACTTTAAACAAAGCTTCAATATTCTTTACAATGCGCTGAAAGGTTGACTTGCTCGGTACATTTTGTTCACCAAAAAATCCTGCAAAATTCTTCGCGTTTTTGAACAATTATTTAGATAAAATGTTTTAATATCTTCCACTCGTTGTTGGTGCGTCAGATGCTCCACAATAAATAGTTATCGTCTGCTCTGTACAACTGTCAAATACAAACTGACAAATGTCAACCAAACAAAAATGGCGGTCAAAAAACCTAGGCCTGGAACATAAAAGCCACCCTACGTGATTACTGCAGTATGCTGCTGGGACCGTTTTGTCTTCAAGAAAGCAAAAGCAGTTATTGGACTAATTGAACTTTACAAGCCTTCATACCGAGGTCTTTGTGAAAAATTTCGCGCAAAGATGTGAGTGAAATGTTAAATTGATCCGAACGGTGACGAGTTGATGTTGATGCCTGTTCGAGCAAACTTTCAGCTATAGCGGCAATATTTTCCACTGAACTCACTGGACGAGCATGTACACGAGTTCTCTTGTTCAATAAGGATCCGGCTTGAAGAATTCCCTTTACAAATAGACATAGTTATTTGCAACAAACCCGGTTAACCGGTTTTTCGGTTTCGGTTTTGAACACTACTGGTAGCGCATCTTGATGGATACAAGATCATATTGTGGTGTATTTACATAATTTACATATTTGCCCGCAGATTTTCTTGAGTTATGATATGATTTCTTCGCTAAGGTTCAGGCTATGTGTAAAAAGTCTGCACCAAATTTTTAAATTTGTTCTTCTAATTTTTCAGACATTTTGTCTAATCGGATTTTTTTTTATAATTTTTTTTTTGCTTTTAGTCCACTGTACTTTACTTTATGTACCGATCGAAAAAAAAATTTGGAATATTTTAGCTCACATAGTTATCTTGATATTGAATCTACATTGGGCTTGATCAGAGGTGTCTGTCTCAAAATATGGAAAAAGTGGTGAAATTCTTGCGGACGAAAAGTGAAAAAAATAACAAATGAATCTATATCAACTGTATCTATGCAAATTTATTTATAAAGGGTTTTTCAATAAAAGCGCTACAAAAGTTTTTTTTAAATAAAACAAAACCGGTTTTAGATACCAATGAAATTCTTTATTCCTGTGAAAGTACGTTCGATGCCATTATGTATGGAACTCGATTTCTTTTGCATGGCCACCACGGGCACGCTTGCAGAAGTCCAGACGCTCAAGCCAATTTTCGACGGTTTTCAAGCATAAATCAGCCGATACTGCTGCAATTTCACGTTCGATCTTCGTACGAAGTTCATCAATCGTCGCTGGCTTGTTGGAATAGACCATAGACTTGACGTAGACCCACAGGAAATAATCTAACGGCGTCAAATTCCACGACCGAGGCGGACAATCGACTGGGCCATTTCGTGAGATAACACGTTCACCAAACTTGGTTTCCAATAAATTGATTGTGGCATTCTTTGTGTGGCTTGTGGCGCCGTCCCATTGGAACCACATGTCCTCCAAGTCCATATTATCCAATTGGGGCCAAAAATATTCGGTTATCATTGAACGGTAGCCATTCGCATTCACAGTAATGTGCCGGTCTTGATCATCACTTGACGCCGCCGGCCCATAAACCGCACCAAACCGTAATTTTTTCGAGATGCAATGATGACTCATGGATTACGTGTGGATTGCTGTCTGACCAATAACGCATATTTTGCTTATTGACGAAGCCATTCAGCCAGAATCGCTGAAGATGATTTTCCGATGAAAATCCGAATCATTTTCAAGTTGTTGGTCAGCCCAATTCACGAACCGACGACGCTTAGGTGGTCAAGCTGCTTAAGTTCTTGCGTCAATTTGAACTTGTAAGAATGTAGGCGAAGATCTTTTCGCAAAATTGGCCACAACGACGTCACAGAGATGCCCAACGCTTGAAAACGACGTGTGAGAGACACATTTGGGCTTTCTTGAACTGAAGCCTCAGCGGCAGCAATATCCTCGACACTGCGGGCACTTCTTTGACTCACTGGCACGGGAACATTTCGTACTGTGCCTGTGGATTCAAATTTTTCCACTAGACGCTCAATTGTTGATCTGGTAGGACGATTATGACGACCATAAATTGGACGTAGCGCTCTTAAAGTTGAAGCCACTGACTCCAAATTTCGGTAGTCAATTTTAATAATTTCGACTCGTTGTTGGCTCGTATATCTTTCCATGGTGAAATGGCAAACCTTACTGAAGAGAAATGTCAAAAGAGCGGGAGAAAATATGGCGTCGGTTGCTGTCCCTATCGATTTACTTTTGTAGCGTCTCTGTTGAAAAACCCGTTAATTGGTTAATAGTGTTTAAATGCACTTGTTGATTTTACACACGGCCACAATAGTTGAAACATCGACTACTCTGTTAGTTGTTGTTTTAAAGATCTAGGTTTAATGCATATTGTAATTTGCTTCGAATAAAAACGAAAAAATTTCCGGTATTTGTCAAATTAAGTTATAAAAATAATAATTGTAATGAATTTTACTATAAGCGTTTTTGATTGGAGGGAATCGTTTTATATCTTGCGGCCAAAGGTGGGTATGCACCGATAATTTAAAAAACTAAAAATAGACACAACTAAAACATATTTTTTCGGCAAACGATCTGTAGTCGACATTGGCTATGCGTAATATGATCTTAATTGTTAGGCCAATATTTTTTAACAGCTACCACATTTTATATTATTAGCAATTTCCAATTTTTTGACGTAGAATACGTCTTACCTTACGGTATAGGGAGTCATGTCAGATTTTTATTGTTGTAATCTTTATTTCATTGATTATGAGGAAACGGCGAGATAACTTTTTTTATATACATTTCATATTGGTTGATATCTTCCTAATATTTAAATTTCTCAAATGAAAATGGTTTAAACACATGCACTCAAACATATGTGTGGTGTTTGGTTGAGTGTTTGAGTTTGTAGCGTGAACACAAACTATGCTGCTGTTTCAGTGTGGACACAAACCTTCGGCTGTTGCTTTGATTGATGAAATATTGAAATTTCGTATATTTACTTATGTATTTAAGTGAAACAAAATGTTAAATGTGAATTTGAATTTATCATGGATATATAATTATAAAACAGTAACTATCAAATTAATAAATTAATTTGCTTATGTTATTTATCATTTATTGTTATATATGTTTTCTGTCTTATCGGATGGCGTATTCTACGTTAAACTTAATGGCCGTGTCTCTGACACAGCCTGCAGGGACAGTCCGTGGCCGAAGGCCTCGGACAACTGTCTGCTGTATTTTTTTTTTTTTTAATAAATCAAAAATATATGGACTTTATGACACTTTTTTCTGTACCATAAAATCCACGATTTAACAAAATAGACAAACCCACTGAAATAACAACCGCTAGTTGCGGTCGAACAAATGAGAGCATGGGGAAGATGTGATACAGCGGACTTGCGTTTTCAATCAGTTGATGATCTTCAAAGACAGTGGAGGAATAAAGTGACAAGTATTAAAAAAGTTGTGCCGGTTTCGAAGAAAAAACTGTGAAAATGGAAAGTTTACAATATAAGTATGAATTCATGTGTGGATATCGCAGAAATTCCAAACTTCTCGTGCTAACTGATTCAAACCAAATATTTAAACAAAAACATGTTTATAAAGAGCGCATACGGTACATATGCTACTTTGATAATTGCCATGTAACCGTAGCTTTGAAAAATGATGGTGTTTCGACACTTTCGGTTGTGTCATAAGGTCCATAAGCGCAATGTCATAAGGTCCATGGACCTTATATCACAAGCCAAATGGTCATAAAGTCCATGGACCTTATGACCATGGACGTTATGGCATGCCACCACATCATCCAATTTCCAATGCATTTACTTTCTAGTTTGTACTCACAATATGATTACAACCAGGTATACCCCCGCATTCACTTCTAGCGATATATTCGTAAGAAATTTTGTCTTTTATCTCTAAACGGAAAATTTTATTGCGAAGAGTTGCCACATATCTTTGATTTAAGTTGTAAATATTTCATTTATAATTCCTCTACGCACTCCATTTTATTTCTAACGCATGTGGTGTTACCTTTCGTTGTTAAAATTTTCGAAATCTCGAAATTCCGGTTGCAACCCTGCAATTGATTTTACTTACTTACTTATCCGGTCACGAACAACCCCGGTGGGTGAGGGACCTTACAAAACGAAGATAACATATTTCGCCAATCAGTTAGATCTATTGCCTTATCTCTCCAGTTGGCAATACCAAGTGTACGCAGGGATTCGTCAACTTGATCCCTCCAGCGGAATCTTGGTCTTCCTATTTTTCGTCTTCCTTCCATTTCGGTTTCGTAAACTTTTCGTGCTGGTTCGTCTTCATCCATTCTACTGACATGGCCTAGTCAGCGCAATCGCTTTATTTTGATCCACTTAACTATGTCAATGTCAATGTATACAGGTCATACAGCTCATGGTTCATGTGTCGCCGATACTCGCCGTTGTGCACTATAGGGCCATAAATTTTTCGGAGTATTTTTCTCTCGAAGACTCCTATAGATGTATCGTCTGCTTGCGATAGGACGATACCGTTGTGCACTATAGGGCCATACATTTTTCGGAGTATTTTTCTCTCGAAGACTCCTGCAGATGTAATGTCTGCTTGCGATAGGACCTAGGATTCTGCGCCATAATGCAAGGTCGGTTGTATGAGAGTCTGGTATAGTTGAACTTTTGTTACTCGAGAGAGGGGTTTATCTCTTAAGTGCTTGCTTAGCCCAAAATAACATCTATTCGCAAGCACAATTCTCCGCTTAATCTCAAGGCTGACATTGTTATTTTTGTTCACGGCAGATCCGAGGTATATAAATTCGTCCACTACCTCGGTGTTATAACGGCTATCAACGTTCACGCTATGGTCTAATCGCGTGGAGGCCCTGTTCGTTGAAACCATTAATATTGTCTTGTCGTCATTTACCGTCAGATCCACTTTTGCTGACTCTTTCTCAATTCTCGAAAAAACCGCAGTAACTTCTCTAACTGTACGTCCAATGATATCTATATCATCAGCATACGCGAGCAGCATGTGACTTTTGCTGCTGATGGTTTTATTCATGTTGACAGCAGCTTTTAAGATGTTAAAGAGATCGCACGATAGGGTGTCACCTTTCTGAGGGCTCGCTTAGTTCCGAAAGGTTCGGTAAGATCCCTACCAATTTTCACTTCGGATTTGGTGTTCGTCATTGTAATCATGCAAAGCCGTATGAGTTTTGCTTTGCGGCTTTATTGTTCTTAAGCAGAGCAATAGCTGTTCTGACCACGTATTGGTTAGGAGGGGGGCAATCGACGTCATCGTCCAAATTTCGAC
The DNA here is from genome assembly GCA_963931995.1 of Phaonia tiefii. Lineage (NCBI taxonomy): Eukaryota > Metazoa > Arthropoda > Insecta > Diptera > Muscidae > Phaonia > Phaonia tiefii. Next base: position 50,787,728 of record OZ008367.1, read on the forward strand.
CGATTGTCTCGTCATTGGATATCTCAGGTACGAATAGCGCAGAGAATTGATCCCTCCATATTCCCAACATACACTGCACATCTGCGATGAGATTTCCGTCCTTGTCTTTACAAAAGGTGGGCGATGAACCATGTCTGTTAGTTCCGTTATTGACTTTTTCGTAGAATTTTCGGGCTTCGTTCTTCCTTCTGTATGACTCAATTTTCTCAATCTCACGCTTTCTCCACTGCCGTTTCTTACGCCTAAAGTGACGATTTACCTCCTTTCTTTTCTCCCTATACCGCTCAGTCGCAGCTCGCGTTGCAATTGACTGAAGCATTACCATATGTGCAGCGTTCTTTTCGTCATTTGCTATGCGACACTCTTTCTTTTGCCTACGAAATTTTCGTAAAGAGCTGATTACCAAGCAACTGAAAAGTGAGCGAAATTTACGGAGCAGTAAATTTCCATTTTTATTATGCACATACTTCTTATGTCAACGAAAATTTCATAAAAACTGAATACCGGGAAATACCCAGTACTTGGAATTAATTTTAATTTGAATCACTTTTTTACATAAAAAAAATAAATGGTTTCCCATTACATCCCAGGAAGGGACCGGGGAGAACTTCTCACAATCACTGAGCTGTGCACTTTCCAGTTTTCACTCACTGATTGGGACCTACAGTTTTACACCGATTCCGAACGGTATTTTGAGAAGCTTTATCATGGCTATATGCTCGATAGTGTCGCCGTCACAATGCGAGGTGACCGCCGCCGAAAGAAATTTTTTTGAAGGTGGTCAGAGCAGGGTTCGAACCCAGGATCTCATGTACAAGAGCCGCGCACACTAACCATTGCACCACCGACGGTGCAAAATCTGCCAATTTTTCGGCTAATATACAAAAATGTTGATTTGTTTTACATTCTTCTGTCCGCAATCATAATTGTGGAAATTTTTTAGATTTCATCTTTATACTACAACAATTGTACCACCCAGAAGAGGTTAAGAACTAGAAAATCATAAGAAAATACGAGCTGCTCATATGCCAATGAATCTAAGTGCTCAAAAGAAAATGTGGAAAATTTCAAAATAGGCTTGGGACTACGTTTATAATTCCGTAAAAATTTATATCGAAAAACAAAGCCCGTTCACTCTTTTTTTCTGATTATTAAAAATAACTAGGATTCCTATATGTCAAATTATAGTAGACGTTGTACTTCCCAAAGGCTCTGCAAACATCAAATTTACATAACTTGTAGTTAGCTCATTTGGCGTCTGAATAGCTCATACTATATTAACGTTTGCCAATTTATTTTCCACAAGAAAAACAGAAACAGAGAGAAACACGGGAAAAATAAAATAAAAATAATTTCGCGTGCTTTTTGTAAATACGAATTGTTAATTAAGATAAGTGTAAGGGATTTACATTTTAATAAGTTAAATACATATGCACATAACCTGTGCTCTGTTAGGACCAACTATAGCCCCCTGCCAAAGATTTATATCAGAATACACAAAAAAAAAACATTCGTTGAGCACAAACCAGCTGCGGACTTGGTAATACAATGAAATTCATAAGGCACTTTTCATGCACGTTAAAAACACTGGGCAACGAAAAATTCCCCAAAACGAAATGAAAAATTGTCAGAAAAAGTGGGTCTCATTTCATAAATTGTGGGCAATATTTCTTTAGGAGATTTTACATACGAAAAATTACCCGAAATAGTTTTTGAAAAACTGCCCATTGTTATATTTTTTCATAAAATTAAATATGAAAAAAGACCCATATTGTGGGCGATATTTCATAATTGTAGAAACGAAAAATAGTCCAAAAACAATCTGGCATAATTACGAAATTTGTGGGCGATTTTGCGTTTCCATATTTTAACTGAAATTGATAGTGCAATTGAAGCGAGACTGCATGAAACTGGTACCTTTCTAAACGCTCTTAGCGGGTGGACGAAAAATGGCCCAAAGAAAAATGGCCCACAAAAAAAAATGAAAAAACACCCAAAATTTTTTCATACATTTTTGGGCCATATTTCATAAGAAATATTGCCCACAAAAATGGGTTATAATATCAAAATTTTTGGGCTATTTTTCATTTTTGTATTTTTGGGCCATTTTTCATTATGAAAAATCACCCAAAAACCAAATATGAAAAATAGCCCAATTTTGCTCCATGAAATGTGGCCCCAGTGAAAAATTACCCCAAACCCAAAATTAAAAATGACCCCAATATTTTGTACTACCTACAACAACACAAGTTTGGGCCTTTTACTTACGTGTTGTTGTCGGTAGTACAAAATATTGGGGTCATTTTTCATTTTGGGTTTGGGGTAATTTTTCACTGGGGCCACATTTCATGAAGCCTACAACAATTTTTGGGCGATTTTTAATTTTTTTTGGGTGATTTTTCGTTACTTTTTGGGCGAAGTTTCGTTTTTATTTTTGGGTCATTTTTCATATTTTGGCCCATTTATTTTTTTGGGCGATTTTTCATTTATTTTTGTGGGCCATTTTTCATGCCGCCGCTCTTAGCAACCACCTACATTTTGGGGTGTTTAGGTTCATTAATTCGCTCGCTAACACAAAATATGAGAAATTATTTCGAAAAAATCGCTCGATTTTGTAATGGTTGGAATGGTTTCCCAAAAAATTAGATTTGAACGGAAATAGAACCGTAGAATATACAAATAAAATTACTGAACACAAATTTTAATTTATTGAAATTTTAGCTATTTTGAATTTCTGAAAGCTATCTTCTTGTTATTTTCCTTAAACAAATCCTTTTTCTGGCTACAGAAATGGCGATTTTCCATTCGCCTAAATAAATAAATAAATGGTTTCCCAGTACATCCCATGAAGGGACTGGGGAGAACTTCTCGCTTTCCAGTTTTCACTCAATGATTGGGACCTACAGTTTTACACCGATTCCGAACGGTAATTTGAGAAGCTTTTTCAAGGCTTCCATTCGCCTACTTTATCTTTTTTCGCAACCATATTGGCAACTTTTCATACGAAAAATTGCTCATAATTTTAGGGATATTTTTCACACTTCGCTTGGGTGGTTTTTCATAAATTTTGGGTTATATTTCTTTACTTTTAGGTAATTTGTCATTCATTTTGGTCGATTTCGATTGTGGACCATTTTTAATTTTGTTTGCCCCATTTTTCATGCCTTTGCTTAGGAAAACCCACCGAGTTTGTCAAATTTCATGAATTCAGTTCTCTTGGATTTGTATGTAAAACACCTTTAATTTTCATATGAAACCGCTCGCAAGTCTCAAAAACATCAGAAAGTAGTGTTAAAATGCAATAATATAAAATTATAAAAACCCACTTAGTGTGTGATATTTTAAATGCCTTTTACTCAAAAACCTGTTTTGACACACTAGGTTTTCTTCCAGGGTCACATATACTTATGTGCAAAAATTGTTCTCATGATTTGAAGAGCGGCTCCGTTTATTTTTTGTCTGTCACGTTTTTGTTTTCAGCAGTTTTCAACAAACAAAGCCATATTTGGAACACAATACCATGTATTTTAACTTATTAACCCTGGTCTCTCCAACACGTATTATTTAGCAAATAAAAAATCTTTGGGTACAAGTATACTATATTTGCGACGATCTACAAATAAGTTATATTTGCATCCAACCTATGAAAACGAGACAGTTTTTTCAGCATGCAGCCGTCACCGAAAGAAGTGAAACTCACTCGGAGGAGGTCAAGAGTCGGAGTTCTTGTATACCACAGTCATTCATTAAAATCATGGTATCTAGATGATAAATTAACGCAACATAACTTTTCTATGGCAAACTACACGCTGAAAAATATGTCTTTACTTGTAATTTGGATGCAAATATGTCATGTATATCGCTGGTCACATATATAGTACTTATAAACTTGTGTCCAAACACATTGTGTGTGCTATTCAATATGTGCCACAAATATGAATGTTCCAAACATATACATTGGACCAGCTCACGAAAAAAAGTTAATATTTCCCACCCCTCGAATTGTACATTGGTTTGTTTTATTATAACTCCCAAAATATTCGGTGTCTTGCATTAAGATTAGACTTATGTCGAACTCGTTCACTAGTTCTCGACCTCGTTCATTTAAGGTACTCGGTCATAACAATCACGAACATGTGCATTATGTTTGTGAGGGTGATATCTGGTCACCCTAGATTTTTTTAAGTTTTTCAAAACAAATTTCACTTTAGCTAAATACAATGTATACAGTATTAGTATCGTATGAAACGTTTTTTAAGACGCGTCCATCGGTGTATAAAATATGTCAAAACATGTCCTGCCACATCCTTTTTTTTTATGCGATATTCTTGCAAACATCCATATAATTACGTGCAAGCATTGTTTCCATAAATTGAAGAACAGCTGATTTTTCATTCCTTTTTTGCCTGTCATGATTTTGCTTTCAGCAGTTTTCAATAAACAAATCCACATTTGGATCACAAAAACATATATTATAACATATTAACCATTGTGTCGACAACATGTAATATTGAAGGGCAAACACAATGTGTTTGGACACAAGTAGACTATCTTTGCGACAAACTACATATAAGTTATATTTGCAATAAAAACAAAAACAGATAAAAAAAATACAATAGAAAAAGAAATTTTTCAGCAGGCAGTCGTCGCCGAAAGAAGCCTGTTAGTCGAAGCAGGTCAAGGGTACGAGTTCTTATATACAGAAGTAGTACATTAAAATCATGGTACTTTCTGAAAAATATGCCCTTTTTTCTGTTGTTGTTTGTATACAAATATGACGTGTTTGTACTTAGTCGTAAATATAGTATATTTGCACCCAAACACATTGTGTTTGCTATTCAATATAACACATTTGGGACACAATGATTAATAAGTTAAAATATATGTTTTTGTGACCCAAATGTGGGTTTGTTTGTTCAAAACCGCATAAACGTCACAGACAACAAATAAACAAAAAAGCATCAGATCTTCAATTCAAGAAAACAATGCTTGCAAACATGTATATGTTTCCTGCAATATGTTTCTGGGGCCTTTATTTTTCATGGTATAGAGGATAAAGTAAGGCAACATAATTATTCTTAGGCAAACTACCTGCTGTAAAATCTGTACTATTTGTTGCTTCGATGTCAATATATCGTGTATGTAACTTGCCGCAAATAGAATATACTTATGTCCAAGTACATTGTGTTTGCTATTCAATGTTACATGTTGGATACACAATTATTAATATGTTGTAATATATGTTTCTGAGACACAAAAATGTGGAGGTTCCAAACATATACGTGGTTCTTGCATAATATTACAGGGACCGTTTTTTTTCAGCGTGTATAATAATTCGCTTAAAGAGGGTTCAAACCTTTGAATGCTTGTGAAAGTTCCTCCTCACAATAAACCACATCAACCGACTTACCACAATTATCATACCATGGCTTCTCTTTTACATTTAAATTTCAGGGCCTCTTAAAGCACCGCCATCGGTGGCTAGTGTGTGCGGCTCTTGTGCATGAGAACTTGGGTTCTATCCCCGTCCATGAAAAAGCTTCTCACAATACCGTTCGGAACCAGTGAAGAACTGTAGGTCCCAATCAGTGAGTGAAAAATTAGAAAGCGCACATGTCACTGGTTGTGAGAAGCTCTCCCCAATCCCTTCATGAGATGTAATGTGAAATGGGTTTTTTAACGCAAAACAGAAGGCGCTACGGAACACTCCTTTCGTCACTGGGCCATCTTAATGAAAACAACGAAGCCAACAGTGAATTAATTTATAAAATTTAAATAAATTTTTATAAGTTGAACATGAACATTTGTGTTACGAAATGCTGAATGATAATAGTGTAAACGAATGAAGAAAAAGTAGGAATTATGAATATAATTCATACGTCATGTATGTCTCAAAGGAAATTTTGCGTGTTGTTGGCGTGTTCAGTCCTGGCGCAGAAATACCCCTAACATCCGCGCACACAATCATAGGCTAGTCACACACCTAGGAAAAACACCACTTATATATACGTGGTACTAAAGGAAAAGGGTTGCTGGGATGTATTTATTACACTCACGGAAAAATATATCAACGTTTAATCTTATGTTTAAAAAAAATCACATGAGGTGTTAGGGGACACCCGGTCGGAACGAAGTTCTTTTCGCTATATATTATGTACTAGTTAGTTCCAACACGCCTAAGGCGCCCATTGAAAAATACGATAATTTAAATGGATCTTTAAGAAAAGATACTTTTTGTAAAATGATACAATTTTTTAAGAAAAAATTTTTTTTATAGAATGTATTTTTCTAGGTGTATTTTTAGGTCCTTTTTGTAAGAATATGTTTTATAATTTCCCGAAAAGATCCTTTGATAAAGTGGGGTACTACTTTTATTACAAGCTAACGTTTGTTTTGTTAAGCAGTATTTTCTGTAAGAAAAATCCATAAAAGATTAATTTTTTTTTACAAAGAAGTACTTTTTTGAGAACAGTTAATTTTTAAAGAAGTGGTACTCTTGTTAGCAACAGATTATTTTTTTAAGAAATTTTACTTATTTTCAGAAAGGCTGCTTATATCAAGAAAATAAAACAACATGTATTATTTTATTTTTAAGGAAAGGAACTTTTAAGAAATGTAATTTTTGTAAGAGAAGGTATTTTGAGAAGTTTTTTATTAATGAGAATTTTTTTTAGAATTGGTCGGATTTTTAAGAACAGGTACATTTTTAAGAGTACAAATATTTTTTTTAAGGAAAGGTACTTTTTGTAAGAATACTGACTTTTTTTATGAAAAGGTAATTCTTTAAGATAAGGTTTTTTTTAAGAAAAGGTACTTTGGTTAAGAATATGAATAGGTATTTTTTTTTGTTGAGAAAATCTACCTTGTTTAAGAAAAGGCACTTATTTAAGAAAATTCCATTTTTAAAATTTCATTCACTTTGGCTTTTCTAAATTTACTTTTAATTGGGTTCAAAACTACACTATATAAAACGTCCCATTAAACAAGAAATTTCCCAACATATGTTACTCTAGACACAAACCAAAGCCAAAGTATCCTAGTTGATAATACGGGGTAGTAGAATAATAGTGTTAAAAAAAGATGTTTAATTTTTTTTTTCATTTAGCCCCCATCCCGCAACGTACGATAAGGAACTTAGTTCCAAAATTTACTATTTTAGATAAATAAACTCTAAGGCTGTGATGTTCAGCAACTGACTTAAACCATTTTTATTGCAATAAAAAATAATTAACAAAAAATTATTTAAGTTTTGAAATAATTTATTGAAAGATTGTAAGGTAATCATTTAAATGTAGAATTTAAAGATCCGCGATGCTCTGCAAAATCGCAAAGCAAATTAAGATTCGATGCGTTTAGATTACGGTTGCAACATGATATTGTTACGATAAATGCTTAACATGTTTATCTTACTTAACATATATGCCAAAATAAAATTAGAACGATCAACAAACAGTTTGTGGTGGATATTGCTTGATTGGCCAATGTTAATTTTTTTTTTTTTTTTAAGACCAGCACTCAGGGGATGCCCCCTATAAATGCAATGCATTGTGCTGGCGACGGAAATTTAGGTAGAGGAGGGTGGAAAGAGGGAGTAGTGCTTATTTGCATTTGCCTTGAATCGCTGTATGTCACGATTTGCGGGAAATACACTTGCGGGAAGTTTATTCCACATACGGACCGTACGACTGAAGAACGAATTTTTTTACGCCTACAAGTATGGCGTCGTTGCAAGTTGAAAAGCTACGTCATACCAACTTTACAACTAATTGCTAGCAATGGAGTCGTTCTATCGTTCCCTCTAATTTGTGTAACTTAGTGTATTTGGTCTCATCCGATTCTCATCTTCTCCTATAGTATGGTAAATTGACGAACTCCAGGCCAACATGCCGCACAATAAAAAAAAGTATATATGACTGCGTGCAAAGAGTACCTTTGATTTGAGTACCCACATTTGCCCGTTACCAGGTGGACCCGTTCTTTGGAGGCAGTGGGTTCCACGGGTTCGACCCCCTACTTTCCTTATCGCACGTTGCGAAATGGGGGCTAGATGAAAAAAATTTAAACAACTTTTGTTTAACACTATTATGCTACAACCCATTATTATCAACTATATTGGGTACTTTTGCTTTGGTTTGTGTCTAGACTAACATATGTTGGTAAATTTCTTGTTTAATAGAAAGTTTTCTAGGTGGAGCCTGTAACCAATATTTAGCATATATTGTAGTTTTGAGCCCAATAAAAAGAAAATTTTGAAAAGCCAAAGTGAACGAAGTTTAAAAAAGAACATTTTCTTAAATAAGTACCTTTTCTTAAAAAACTTAATTTTCTCAAAAAAATACCTATTTATCTTCTTACACAAAAGCAATATATCTTAAAAAAAATCATTTTAAAGAAATACCTAATTTAAATTTTCTTACTCAAAATAGGTACCTTTTCTTAGAAACAGTAATTTTTTTAAAGATGTACCATTTCGTAAAAAACTAAATTTTCTTACAACAAATTGCGTTTTCTTTAAAAATCTACATTTTCTTTATAGAGTACCTTTTGTGAGAAACAAAATAAAAAACTAAATTTTCTTACAACAAATTGCTTTTTCTTTAAAAATCTACATTTTCTTTAAAAATCTACATACCTTTTGTGAGAAACAAAATAAAATTTTTTGAGAAAAGTACCGATATCTAAGAAATGTAAGTATTCTTGAGAAAAGGACGAATTCTAAAAAAAGTTCCCATTTCTTAAAACAAACCTTTTCTTCAAAAAATACTTTTTCTTAAAAAAAATAAATTTTCTTACAAAAATTCCTTTTCTTAAAAGTACCTTTTATTAAAAATTATTCTCAATTTTAGTATCGGGCTGAGGTCATAGGTATAAAACAAGAAAACGAAGTTGTATATTTATCCTTTTCTCATCTACTACATGTTGGAAACTTAATAAATTGTGATAAAACGAAAATTATAAAACTTCGTTTTCTTTTTTCAGACCTGTAACCTCGAGCCGATACTAAAATTTAAAATCATAATGATAGGAAAGGTCAACAATAAAATACACACAGCTTAATTTTCTTACAAATAAAATAATACCTTTTCTTTTCTGAATATAAAAAGCCTTTCTGAAAATAAGTATATTTTCTTAAAAAATAACCTTTTCCTAAAAAGAGTACCACTTCTTTACAAAATTAACTGTTCTTAAAAAAGTACTTCTTTGTAAAAAAAGTCCTACTCTTATGGCCTTCTCTTATAGAAACTACTTCTTCTGGAAAATAGTACCTTTTTTTAAGAAAAACATTACTTTTTAATAAAAGAAGTACCTCTCTTGAAAAAATAACTTTTTTGGGAAAATGTAATACACATTCTTACAAAAAGGACCTAAAAATATTTCTATAAATAAAGTTACATGAGGTGTCAGGGGACACCCGGTTGGGACGAAGTTCCTTTTGCTGTATATTATGTATAAGTAGTTCCAACACGCCTAAGGCGCCCGTTGAAAAATACGATCATTTAAATGGATCTTAAAGAAAATATACTTTTTGTAAAATGATAAACCTTTTTTAACAAAAATTTTTTTTTATAGAATGTATTTTTTTAAATGTATTTTTTTTAGGTCTTCTTTGTAAGAATATGTATTTTATTTTCCCGAAAAGGTCATTTTTAAAGCGGAGTACTTTTTTTAAGAACTTTTTAAACTGGTAAACTGGTAAAATTTACTTATTTTCAGAGAGGCTATTTATCTCAAGAAGAGAAAAGGCATTATTTTATTTTTAAGAAAAGGTACTTTTAAGAAAAGCATTTTTTGTAAGAAAACTTTTTTTTTAAGAGAAGGTATTTTTTTGACGAAAAAGTTTTTTTTTAAGAAATTGTATTTTTTTTAGAATTGGTGCCGTTTTTAAGTATAGGTACATTTTTAAGAGTAGGTACTTATCTCAAAAAAAGTTACTTTGTTTCACAAAAAATGTACTCTTTAAAGAAGAGGTTTTGTTTTTTAATAAAAGGCAATTTGTTGTAAGAAAATTGACTTTTTTTAGAAAAGGTACTTATTTAAAAAAAATACTTTTTTTTAAAAAAAAATTACTTTTTGTAAGAAAATGTACATTGTTTAAGAATATGAATAGGTATATTTTTGGGAAAATTTGTTTGTTTTAAGAGAAGGCACTTATTTAAGAAAATGTTCTTTTTTAAACTTCTTTCAACTTGGCTTTTGTAATTTTACTTTTTATTGTGTTAAAACTATAATATATACTAAATAGTGGTTACAGGCTTGACCCAGAAAACGTTCCATTAAACAAGAATTTTCCAACATATGTTAGTCTAGACACAAAACAAAGCAAATGTATCCAATATATTTGATAATACTGGGTTGTTTATTAAAAAAAGTTGTTTATTTTTGTCATCTAGCCCCCATCCCGTAACGTGCGATAAGGAACTTCGTTCCAAAAATTCTTCAACACAGTTCATCATTTTACAAAAAGTAACTTTTCTTGAAGATCCATTTAAATTATCGTTGTTGGCACTAGCTAGTACATAATATAGAGCGAAAGCAACTTCGTTCCAACCGGGTGACCCCTGACACCTCATGTGATTTTTGAAATGAAAATTGGTCAGTAGCAATCCATATTTTCTTAACAGCAATAAAGTTCAAATATTTGTAGTAATTTAAACTGGTTGAGCTGACAAACATTTTTGAGTGTAAAAGGCTCTAACACTTCCAATTACAGTCAGCCATAAAATGTTAGGCAGTGCTGAATTTAACTTGCTGATAGTTTACACAAGGCGTATCAGAAAACGCATACCGAGTGGATGGTTGATGCGTGTGATTTCTTCAACACAACTGGGAAACCGAATGCCACAGCCAATGGAAATGTCATGTTTGGAGTATTACATTTTTGATGTTGCCGTTGTTTGGTGGGTGGTTAACCAACAAATGTTTCATTTACTTAACTAGTTAAAATATATATTGTGTAAATTTATAGGTTTCCCCTTTAGTCCGCCTAGCGTATTTTGTTATCCCCTTATCTCCGCTCCTTCTCCGTCTGCGGTGTTTGTTGAGTTTATGGGGTTTGACTAATTAAATATGCGTGTTTAGCCTACCTACCTTCCTACCACTTGAGTTGTCCTGAGCGATGAATCTGCACTGGCAGAATAACCTTAATTACCAAGTCATTGGGCATTGAAAGGAAAGTGAAAATGCGAAATAGTTATGAATTTCTGAAGGATAAACGAGGCAATCATCAACTCGAGTACCAGCCACATACTGTTGATTTGTTAGTTTCCTGTTTGCAGGTATAACACCGGTAGGATGTAGTAAATAGTTATGACAGATATTGGAGCTTTGAATTGAGACTACAGCGATTGCCACAAGGACTCGCAATTGCTACTCTATCAATTAAGAATTAAGAATTTTAAGAATTTTTTTTATTTATAATAATTTGCAACCTTCAAGTTAAAAGGGAGATGAAGTTCCATTTACCTCAATTATACTATATACTAGATCCACCATTATATAGGCAATGGAAATACACGGAAAACTTTAGACCTAACTTTAGACAACCCTCGCAAACGTTATAAGGATCACGATTTAAGGATATGTACCTACCTGGAATGTGCGAACAGTATACAGGACGGGTGCCACTTTCCAAACTGCGGATGTCCTTGAAAAATAGAGAGCTGACATCACAGCTATCCAGGAAATGCGATCGACAGGACATTGTTGCACCAGCGAGAAAATCTGCGATATATACTACAGCTGTCATGAGCGAAAGCATGAATTGGGATTTGTAGTTGGCAAGAGACTGCGACATCTAGTTCCAAGGTTCAACCCAGTGAGTGAACGCATTGGTACAATTCGCATCAAAGCGAAATATTTCAACATCTCGTTAATTTGTGTGCACGCACCGACAGTGGATAAAGATGATGAGGTCAAAGAAACATTTTATGAGTGTCGGGAGGAAGTATATGAACGCTGCCCTGACCACGACATTAAGATAATTCTAGACGATTTTAATGCCAAATTAGGAAAGGAAGTGTCTTTCGACCAACCATCGACAATCACAGTCTACATGATACCACCTCCGATAATGGAATAAGACTGATAGACTTCGCCGCTGCAAAGAACATGGTAGTTAGTATCACACGATTCCAGCATAAGGACATTCATAGGGCGACCTGGATATCTCCTGATCAACGGACGAAGAACCAGATTGATCACTTGGTAATATATGGCAGGCACTCTTCTAGTGTAATGGATGTACGTGTGATTCGAGGTGCCAAAATCAACTCGGATCATTACTTACTTACTTACTTATCCGGTCTCGGACAACCCCGGGGGGTCAGGGACCTTACAAAACGAAGATAACATATTTCGCCAACCAGTTCGGTCGTTTGCTTTATTTCTCCAGTTGGCAATACCAAGTGTACGCAGGGATTCGTCAACCTGATCCCTCCAGCGGAGTCTTGGCCTTCCTATTTTTCGTCTTCCTTCGAGTTCGGTTTCGAAAACCCTTCGCGCTGGTTCATCTTCATCCATTCTACTGACATGGCCTAGCCAGCGCAATCGCGTTATCATTACTTGGTGGCTGCGAAAGTTCGCACAAGACTGAGCAGGGCGAAAAATGTACGAAGCCGAACACAGGACAAGCTGGATATTGGCAAGCTACAAATACCGGAGATAACAATGTCCTATCGACAGATGCTCTCTCTCTCCTGCTAGAGGAGAATACCCCCTCCCGAAGACCCAGATGCGCAATGGAAGCACATCTCCCATTCTTTGGAAACCGCTGCAAGGACTGAACTCGGCTATCAAAAACCGCAAAAGGATAAGCCATGGTACGACGAAGAATGTCGCATTGCAACTGGTGGCAACGAAACAGTCAGTTACAACGGGTGCTGCGAGTGAACGGTACAAGAAGCTGAGAAGGGAGAAAACCACCTATATAGGCGGAAAAAATGGCAGTGGGAGCAGAGAGAGAGAGAGTGTGAAAAAATCGAAATGTGCAGAATGAATGGTGAATCCCGAAAGTTTTTACAGAGGGTAAGAAGATCGAAAGACTAAAAGACTAATAAGCAGTGTGTGCTCAAAATGTGGGGAGACCACTTTTCAGCACTACTCCACTCAAATTCTTGCACTGAAGATCAGGAGGTAATGATAGTGGATGATAGTGTAGATTGTATCCCCCCCCCTCTTCCAAGACGTGATTAGAACTGCGATCTCCCGCCTTAAGAATTATAAAGCCGCTGGTGCGGATGGGTTACCCACTGAACTTCTTAAGGCAGGTGGCGAAGGACTGCCAGCCCACATGCATCGACTTATATGCGGTATATGGCTGGGGGAATCTATGCCTGACGATTGGAGTCACAGTGTATTATGTTCTGTATTCAAAAAGGGTGAGCCGTGCCTGTTCCAACTATCGCGGCATCAGTTTATCGCATATAATGTCTTGTCGAGCGTATTATGTGAAAGACTAAAGCCAATTATTGAAAACCTGATTGGACCTTTTCAGTGTGGTTTTAGGCCAAGCAAGTCCACGGCTGACCAAATATTCATGCTACGCCAAATCCTGGAAAAGACCCACGAAAATTAAATCGATACATACCATCTTTTTCTCAATTACAAAGCTGCTTTCGATAGCCACATATGGGGAAAATTGTACGAAGCTATGTCTGAACTTGGGATTCCAGCAAAACTGATCCGTCTCTGTAGAATGGCGCTGACCAACACCAAATTAGCAGTAAAGATGGGGAAAGACCTCTCCGAACCATTCTGTACCAAGCGAGGACTGAGAGAAGGCGACACATTTTCGTGCAATCTCTTCAAGATCTTAACGGAGTTAATAATGAGAATAGCTGCAGTAAATATGAACAAGACCATTTGCACGAAAAGCCATATGTTTGCTGGCGTATGCTGACGAAATAGACATTGCTGGGAGAAATTTGCGAGGTGGGCGAAATTTACGAGGAGTTACTGGAGTATTTTCAAGAATCGAAAAAGAATCCGCGATGGTAGGTCTTTCTGTTAATGAGGGCAAGACAAAATTTATGGTGTCAACGACTAGAGAAACCTCTCGACTTGGTCCGCACTTGAACGTTGACAACCGATTTAATTTTGAAGTGGTAGATAAACTTGTTTACCTTGGATCCGCGGTGAACAAGGACAACAACGTCAGCCTGGAAATAAATAGGAGAATTGTGCTTGCAAATAGATGCTTTTTTGGGCTCAGCAAGCAGTTTTGGAACAAAGCCCTCTCTCGACGGACAAAGGTCCAGCTATATCAGACTCTCATTTTACCTGGGAGTATTCGAGAGAAAAATTCTCCGTGAAATATATGGTCCTGTTAAAGAAAACGGCTAGCACCGACGTCGTTGGAATCAAGAGCTAGACATTGCGTTGTCTAGGCCATGTTATCAGAATGGACGGAGATGCGCCAGCGCGATGGAAGCAGGAAAAGAGGACGACCAAGACTCCGCTGGAAGAATCAGGCAGAAGAATCCCTCCGTATCCGTGTTGTTACCAACTGGCGATAAAAGGCGACGGATAGAACCAGTTGGAGGAATGTGTCGAAATTTGTTTGTTTAATTAATATGTGTAAGACGTCTGAACTCAAGAGGTTGTAAAATAGTCAATGAAAGTAAAAAAGTATTTTCAGTTAATTTATTCCTTTCTTTTCCTCTAGAGTAAATTACCATCAAAATTTGGTAGGAAATGTCTCACCTGGCCCTTGCAACAGACTCTTATTCATATTCTACTACGGCTATATTCGACTAAATATGTGAATACCTTTTCTGCTGGTTAAAGTATAACCATTCACCTATTATGTTGGTGCCATCGCAAGCGATTTATTTGGCATTGTTGAGCTACATTAATGTCGGCTAACACGATGTTAATACCAGCCGTTAACGATTGCAGGTCCATGTAATTTTTGTGAATTTTTCTCTCGAAAACTTCAAGTGCTGTTTAATTTGATTACGAAATTACCCAGCTTTTGGTACAATAAGAGTCAGGTACAGCTGGGATTTAAACTGCAGGCTGCCATTATTGTTTTCGGTTAATTAGGATCCGAGGGTTATATTTTAACCAATTTCCTTTGTTTGCGTTAACACGATCACATTTCTAATCAAGTGGAATCAGTAAGCAATTAAATATTCCAAAAGATTGGGAACATTCTGTTCTCAATCAGGTTCCCACGACTTTTTCCTCCACGTGGTGGATCCCAGGGAATGATAGAATTTTTTTTTCTACCGGCAGCAACCCGATTGGCAACCTTATTGGCTATGCGAGCACTGGTGCGTCTCAGTTTTAGAAGATGAGTGATGTCACTTTCAAGATATCGGGCATACGGATATGCTCCTGGAATGTGTGAACTCGATATAGATCCGGTGCAAGCATCCATTTGGTAGATGTCCTCGAAAGATATAAGGCTGACATTACCGCAATCCAGGAAATGCGATGGAGAGGGCATGACTGCACACGAAAAGAAACTGCGACATATACTACAGTTGCCATGAGAAAAAACATGAATTTGGTTGCGGATTTGTAGTTGGCAAAAGACTGCGACATCTAGTCTCTAGGTTCAATCCTGTGAGTGAACGAATAGCCACAATCCGCATAAAAGCGAAATATTTTTATATTTACCTAATTTGTGTGCATGCCTCGACAGAAGAGAAAGATGGTGATGCCAAAGACATATTCTATGAACTCCTAGAAATAACGTATGACCGCTGCCCTGGCCTTGACATTAAGATTGTACTAGGAGATTTTAATGGTAAAGTGGGCAGGGAGAGTATGTTTCATCCAACTATTGGCAATTTCAGTCTACATGCTGACAGTCCCGACATCGGTCTGAGAATGATTGACTTTGCCGCGGCAAAAAACACGATCATTAGTGGTAAAAGATTTCAGCATAAATACATCCAAAAGGCTACCTGGGTATCCCCTGATCAAAGAACGAAGAACCAAATTGATCACGTGGTAATTGATGGAAGGCACTCATCCAGTGAAATGGACGTACGAGTGATCAGACGAGCTAATATTGATTCTGATCACTACCTGGTACCAGTAAAGATTCGCACAAGATTAAGTAGAGGAAAGCTATAATTACCAGAGGTAGCCACAGCCTTGTCAAGGAAGCTCTCGCAAACTTTTGGCACAGAGCCCACCCCCTCCCGATGACGATCCTGAAGCGCAGTGAACACCTAATTCCGACTCTATAAAAACTGCCGTAACAACAGCACTCGGTTTTGGAAAACCGCTTCGCAACGAATAACGGTCCGATGAAGAGTGTCGTTAAGGAAATGATGAAAAGAATGCTGCACGTATGGCAATGCTTCAGTCAATTGCAACGCTAACTTCGACTGAGCGGTATAGAGAAAAGAGAAAGGAGCTAAACCGTCTCTTTAGGCGTAAGAAACGGCAGTGGAGAAAGCGTGAGAGTGAGAAATTATTGACTCATAGAAGGAAGAATGAAGCTCCAAAATTCTACCAAAAACTCAAAATGGGACTAATGGACATGGTACAGGGAAGGAAATCTCATTGCAGATGCGCAGAGCATGTTGGGAATATGGAGAGATCATTTCTCCGCGCTACTGGTATCTGAGATATTCAATGACGATGGGACAATCGTCCACAATTTGGACGACGACGTCGATTGCCCACCTTCTAACCAAGATGAGGTCAGAACAGCTATTGCCCGGCTTAAGAACAACAAAACCACAAGTGCCGAAGAAGTTTCAAAAAAGCAGAGTTATCCCACTCCACAAAAATAATAAAGACACACAAGTTCCGAGCAGATACCGTCCAATAGTTAGTTTGAAAAGAAGTGTGTGGTGCGGAGTTATAAAATTAGAGGAAGTGTCAGGGGACACCCAGTTGGAACGAAGTTCCATTCGCTATATACTATGTACTAATTAGTTTCAACACGCATATGGCGCCCGTTGAAAAATACGATAATTTAAATGGATCTTTTGTAAAATGGTAAACTTGTTTTAAGAACAATTTTTTTTATAGAATGTATTTTTTTTTTAAAAGAATATTTTTAGTTCCTTTTTGTAAGAATATGTATTTATTTTTTCACATTCGCATTAAAAGACAATGTTCTTTTTAAGAAAATGTACTATTTTTAAGAAGAAGTACTTTTTGTAAGAAAAAGCCATAAGAGTATAATTTTTTTAACAAAGTAAATTTTTTAAGAACAGGTGCTTTTTAGAGAAGTGGAACTTTTTTTAGGAAAAAGTTTTTTTTTAAGAAAATGTACTTATTTTAGAAGGGCTACTTATCTCCATAAAAGAAAAGAAAATGTATTATAAGTGATGATTTATCCGACCTTTCGTATTGTATTCAAAAATTAAAAAAGTAAAAAAATAAATAAAATGTATTATGTACTTTATTTTTAAGAAACAGTACTTTTAGAAAAGGAATTTTTGTAAGAAAATGTGTGTTTTTTTAGAGAAGGAATTTTTTTGAAGAAAATGTTTTTTTTAAGAAAATTGAAAATTTTTTAGAATTGGTCCTTTTTTCAAGAATAGGTACATTTTTGTGTGTAGTTACTTTTCTCAGTAAAAGTTATTTTGTTTATTTTGTTTTTTAAAAATTTTTTTTTTTTTTAATTTGTTGTGAGAAAATTTACCTTTTCAAGAAAATGTACTTATTTAACAAAAAATACTTGTTTTAAGAAAATATAATTTTTTTAAAAAATTTTTTCTTTTTTATGCAAAGGTACTTCTGTAAGATAAGTTTTATTTAAAAAAAGGTACTTTGTTTAGGAATATGAATTGGTATGTTTTTTGAGAAAATTTACTTTTTTAAGAAAAGGCACTTATTTAAGAATATTTTCTTTTGCTAAACTTCGTTCACTTTGGCTTTTGTAAATTTACTTTTTATTGGGTTCAAAACTACAATATATACTAAATATTTATTACAGGCTCCACCTAGAAAAGTTCCCATTAAACAAGAAATATCCCAACATATGTTAGTCTAGACACAAACCAAAGCAAAGGTACTCAATATAGTTGATAATACAGGGTTGTAGCATAATAGTGTTAAAACACGTTGTTTAATATTTTTCTTCATTTAGCCTCCATCCCGCAACGTGCGATAAGGAACTTCGTTCCAAAAATACCACTCCGATCCTTCCCATGACCGTAGACATACAGTTAAGCCGCTGATTCGATTTTTTGTCCGCTCTTAATTTACCCTACTAAGTCACTATACCTCTCATAGGAAGTCGGTGCCATCCACAAAATTCTTTAAGAAATTCCAGTCCATTCCCACAAGATTGGTCATGTCCAGTATTATACTAACCGAGAGATACCTGGATGTTCCAGCGACTCATCGTCCTCCATGCATTCCTTGCACTCACTATTCGCCGCTAGTCCAGTACGGTACAGATGGGCCGGTAATTCCGAATGTCCCGTTAAGACTCCCATAATTTTGCTCATTTCAGGCTTTCCCAGTATCAGGCTCATTTCAGGCTTTCCCAGTTTTAGCAAACCTTTCGTCCTCGATTCATATGGGTCTCCCCACAGGATCTTTGTCATCGTGCCTATTGTTTCCTGGTTCTACATGACTTTGCGGGCCGATTTCGCCCATATATCAAACTCAACCTTTGTCACCCCAAAAGCTTTCGCGCTCTCTATGCTCACAATTTTAAGATTCCTGGGTTTCGTCGCCAAGAGTTTCGCATCTTCAGTGCCGACTATTCCACTATGTCCCGGCGGCCAGATGATGTTGAGTCTGACATGCGTGAAATAAGTGGAGAATGTTTGAAATGGAATCGAATTCTTCGCCATTTTATTTTAAACAATAGATTTTAAAAAAATCGGGATTAGAGTAACAAGAAAAGTACTAAATATTCAAACCAATTTGTTGGTTAGTTAGGTAAAATCTAGACCAAAAAACCACCGCAAATTTACTGACTTAGCTATGACTAACTCATGGCAAAAGAATGTCTAGTGATCCTTCTAAAACCGCACTAGTAACTACTTAATGTAGATGATTAATTAGTCGGTCATGTTTTGACGACCACTCCAATTGCAAATCCTTGTACGTGTCGTTCAACAAACATATGTATAATCACTCCCAACAAGGACTCATACCAGCACTGGCGCAACAAAGTTACAAACCATCACGCTCCTGCACAATGTTCTCAGTTATTACATTTCGTTTTAATCATTTGACAACATGTAAACTGTCATGTTGTTGTTAATTTGTTTAACCTTTAAGATACGAGTATCCTAGGGGGAACGGAAGGTACACAAAGGATTTCCGTGTATTCGAATTCGCACATGTCCTTTTAACAGATGGGAGTGTCCTGTCGTTTGATTTTTATAATTTTCTTTTTGGTTTAATTGTTGGTTACGTTGCCGCCTTCTCTTGTTATGATTTGACGTTCACTCTGGAATGTTGGTGTTTATTTTATAGCTATTTTTGCGGGCAGTTTTTTATTACTCCGTCGTTTCTATTCTGTAACTCTGTAATTTTGTTATTTATATCGAAGGTGGAAAGGAGTAAAAGGAATTTTTGTTGGAATTATGGACGGGTTGGCAGGCGCTGCTTTTCGCTTGATTCATTTGGAATTTATTTCGGGTAATTAAATGTTTTGCTGTCGGTATTTTTATGTCTTCATTAATACTGAATAAAAACAGTGTTTTTATAATTTACGTCTTTAACATTTTGTTTGATTTTAATGGGCCAAAAGATGAATTATTTATATAATTAAATAATAATTTCGATGACAGTCAAAGTCGCTATAAAAAAAGAGAAAATTGTGTGCGTAGAATAAAATACAAAAATATTTTGTAGGGATACTTCAAAATATTTGAGCAGAAATTTAAAAATTGGTGACTCAATTCTCGCAACAGTTTCCTGTAGATTTGTTTATTTTTAAAGCGTTATAGAAGTTTCTAATTAAGCACTGTCCTTCGATCTCGAACGAAAGCCAGTGACTCGAATTGAAATAAATTTAGGTTCCTCTAAGTCAAAAGTCCTCAACCATTCCTAGGAAGTTCATATGTTCTAGAAAGATATTTATTGAGGTCTTGGGTACATTTTTGTAGTTCATTGTTTCCTTGAATCTTGAACGGGTTGCTACCTATGGACCTGAACAGGGGAGAAAAGGAAAGAAAAGGTTTTTCTATTTTGACCTTGAAGATGAAGTTTTTTTGATTTTATATTTTCACAAATTTTGTTTTTTGTGACCAGGGCTACAACTTTCCCTCAGAAAGTAAATCAAAATTCTGAACCGTTTGCAAGATATGAGCCTGACAAAATATCACTTTTTTGCAAAAATCACACCGAGGCCCCAAATTTTTGCGGGCTCATAAAAAAAAGTGCATGACTTTGGGAAACACTGGGAGACACTGGTCTTTTTTTTTGTCTTTTATCACGTGGTGGTGTCCGTATATGGTTATATTTCCATGGCTTAAAAAATTACACACAGTGTTATATATGTGTTTTTGTGACCCACATGTGGATTTGTTTTGTTGAAAACTGCTGAAACTTAAAACGGGACAAACAACATTGAAACAAACAAGCCCCAGATTTTCAATTCAAGCTTTCCATGGGTCTGGTTTCGTACGACTTTCACCCTGCTTTACTTTGTGCTAACCTTTGCCTCAACCAGGTAATGACCCGAAACGACATTAGTTCCTCGAATCACACGTACGTCCATGACACTAGTACAGTGCCTTCCATCAACTACCAGGTGACCAATCTGGTTTTTCGTGTGCAAATCACGAGATATCCAAGTACCCTTGTGGATGTGTTTATGCTGGAATCTCGTACAACTGACCACCATGTTGTTTGCCTCGGCAAAATCTAACAGTCTCATTGCGTTATCGGAAGTGATGGCGTTTAGACTGAGTTTACCAATGGTTGCCTGCTGATTTTTAGAATTAAAATCGCCTAGAACAATCTGAATATCATGGTCAGGGCAGCGGTCGTATGTCTTCTCTAGGTGGTCATAGAACATGTCCTTGGTGTCACCGTGTTGGTCTTGTGTCGAGGCATGTACACAAATTAGCGATATGTTAAATTACTTCGCTTTTTTGCGAATGGTGGATATACGTTCACTTATGGGATTGATGGTTGGTTTTCGTGGTTGCTAAATATACTATTTAGCATCACTTAGAGTCTTGAGACACCGTTTTGTACCACATCACTCCGGGCAGTCCAAAGTACCGTGTCTATATCCAGCCTGTTAATCGGAGATACCCCATTAGATCCACTAGATCTATCTCGTGTGTCTCAGTGAGGTTATGCAGGAAGGGACGGCCCATAGTCTTCAGGCGTATATTCATCAGAGCCGAACAACTGCAGAGGAGATGCTCCACCGTCTCCTCCTCTTCTGCGTCATGGCGGGAACGGCAGTGGTCATTATATGGCAGCTTCAACCGTCTTGCGTGATTACCGATTGGCCAGTGCCCGGTCAGCACGCCAGTTAGCCTAGATATGTCTCCCCGATTATGGCTAATCAGCGAGTTAGTCCAGTGAATGTTATAATCCGGCCATGTGTTTCTGGATATACGGCACGTTTCCGTCCTATCTAATCCGGGCTTCGCTCGTTTAAGGTAATGCAGGAAAATATCTCTTTTGACCAACCCTATAGGCGTTGCGACTGAAACCATATGGAGTTCGATGGAAAAGGATCCTGTCCAGCTAGTTCGTCTGCCTTTTCGTTCCCTAGGAGACCCATCTGGCCTGGTATCCAGATAAGAACCACGTTCGCCAGCCGGCCTAGCTCGACAAGTTTTTCCCTACATTCTCTAACGAGTTTAGAAGCAGTGTTGTAAGATTTAAGTGATAGGACAGCCGCCTGGCTATCTACAAATATTCCAATGTGCTCTGTAGTATAAGTGCGGCGCAGGCTTCTTTGAGGGCCAGTACCTCCACTTGAAAAACGCTGCACTTGTCTGGTCGTTTGAATGGTAAATTGAGGCATGCCTCTTCGGAGAAGACACCCGAGCCGGTTCCACATTCCATTTTGGATCCGTCGGTAAGTACTTTGGTGTCAAAGCCTGTAAGTGGTTCCCCTTTATCCCACTCTATTCTCCTGGGTAACCTGACATCGAATAGGTTATCGAACGTCAATGAGGGAGTGCAGTAATCAGTGGTTATAATGAGTTCTCTTGGGATTCTCCGTAGTATACTCGCATGTCCATATGCGTTGCTCTTGCAGAGTCCAAGAGGGTTTATTCGGGTGGCACTCCAGGCCGCACTAGCTGTGATGTGAAGATCGATTGGTACAATGTAAAGCATCGTGTTAAGGGCTTCTGCTGGACACGTCTTCTTTGCCCCTGTTATGCCGATTCAAGCTGATCTCTGTACTTTATACAACAGTTTCATGGTGGACGTCTTCCCTGCGACAGGCCACCATACCATTGCTCTATAGGAGAGTATTGGTCTGATTATGCTAGTGTACATCCATAGCACCATAGCTTCCGAATATGGGGTTGAACCTGGCGAGCAGTTGTCGCAGTCTTTTGCCAACTACAAATCCGCAACAAAATTCATGTTTCTCTCATGACAGATGTTGTATATGCCACAGTTCTCATTCCGTGTACAGCCATATGCTGTCCATCGCATCCAATTGGATAACAGCAATGTCAGACTTATAATCCTCGAGGACATCTGTCACATTTACACCCACTGACAAATACACAAGCTCTGTCGACGTTGGTTAAATAGTAGCAGCGAACTAGTTTCAATGGCCGCACAAGAATGAGTGCTTTGATGCAATTCTCATTTGCGTCATTAAAGCTATGGTACTTGATGTTAAGGTCGACTAGACTCAGGGTCGACTACGAGCGCACAACCCAGTAAGAGTATAGCATCTTATCTTTGGATCTAGTTTTGCAAAGAACAGGAACAATTTTGGGATCCGTGTTTTAGTACTTTAAAGACGGTGTGAATACATTACTACGGGGCTTCGACTCACTGTTCCTAAATAGAGACTTTGGCTCACTGTCCCTACACAGGAGTTTCGGCTCACTGTTCCTATACAGGGGCTTCGGTTCACTGTTCTTATACAGGGTTTTTGGCTCACTGTTCCTACACAGGGGTTTCGACTCACTGTTTCTACACAGGGGCTTCGGCTCACTGTTTCTACACAGGGGCTTCGGTTCACTGTTCTTACACAGGGGTTTTGGCTCACTGTTCCTACACAGGGGTTTCGGCTCACTGTTCCTACACAGGGGCTCCAGCATACTGTTTCTTCACTTACTGCAGCCCATCCGATGATAACCGATCGCGAACCGTTCTCACCGGACATGTAAGGCACAAACCGAACCAGTATCCCGCATATCCGATACCGATATATGCAGTGAATGCGAATAATCAGTCCGCAACCTGCCCCAAAAGAGTATTGTTAAGCCCAGACAAATGCCCCCAGAAGTATTTTCAAGCCAAGGCAAGTAGCCCCGGAAGAGTATTGTTAAACCAAGACGAGTGTTCTCAAGCTAAGATTAGTGTTCTCACCGAGTGAATCAGTTGATGTTAATCCTGTTAATCAAATTACTTTGTAAAGTAAATTAAAGATCAACAAAGAGTCTGAATTCGAACGCCCTGCAAATGGTAAACTATTCTGTTCTTATTTCGAAAGGTTTGATGGATCCTCATGAAAGACTCTGGACATGGCTGAGCTTACCTCAGCCCTCGACAAATACCACGTTACACTACAAATTGGGGATTTTTCGTGTTTATCATTTTCATTTTGTATTTTATATATGTGTATATGTGTGCCGGGAAGCAAACCCAGTGCTCCGCGGTATTGCATTTTACCTACTATCAGGATAATTATGTTTCAGCCGCCCATTATGGATCAGACGCTGACCGACGCAGGCGAAACTGCCTTTTTGTTTAATTTTTGTTTGATATGCCGTTGGTCAGTAGAGTTGCCTTATCCGCCTTCAAAGGACAAAAGAATGTATCTGCTAGGTCGAAGGGCTTTAGTGGCAGGGTTACCTATTTAACCTGAGACGCATCAGTGATCGCATAACCTATATAGCTAACTGAGGGTTCCGTTAAAACCATTACCTGGGACATAGTTCTAGGATGTAGTGAGCTGCTTGGACTGCCCTATGAAGGAATCTTTTCTGGTCACTGCCATGTATAACCTTTACTTGTCCAAAGAAATCGCTTTTCTTAGTCGACATCTGGCATCCATAATTTAAATATAAACCATTTGTGATGGATCAGTTGTGGAACAGTTTCGCCCATCGGAACGCCCTTATGGCTGCAGTGACCGATAGCCGGATGCAACGCGACCATTGTCTTGCTGGCATAAGCAGGAAGATTGCAACATAACTTTTCTTTAAGTAAACAGTTTTTAGAGAATGCGTAAATAGGATTGACATAGCGAATACATTACAACCATTCTTGGACTTAAATACAAATTACCCAAAGCATCAGGATAATCTTGGTCCGTTCCCACTTGACATGTCTATAACAGATTTGGTTACAAGTGAACGCAGCGTCATCATATATGTATATGCAGAGTAAACAGTTTCGAGAGAATGCATGAACAGGACTGGCATAGCGAATACATTACAACCATTCTTCGACTTAAATAAATATTATCCAAAGCATCAGGATAATCTTGGTCCGTTCCCACTTGACATGTCTATAGCGGATTTGGTTACAAGTGTACGCAGCTTCACCATATATACAGAGTTCTCGTTTACATTGCTACATTACTCGTTGTTATATACAGAGTGGTTCAGTCACGACTGGACAAATTTCACCAAGGTATTCCTTGGCTCATTGCATGCAAATATATACATCTACGACTATCCCTGAAAATGCAAGGTGGCGAAGTGGCACCGGTGTGAACATTTTCGGATTGGTGGTCGGAGGGTACTAGGGTAAAATTGCTAAGTTCTAAACCAGTTTTTTTGGATTTGGGCTTGTTGGAAAGACGTTTAAGATACCTTTCAGAATCATTAAAAATAAATTTAAAAAAGTGAAATCGCCGAAATACGGAGCTTTCAAATAAAAATTTGGCAAAAAAGACATAAGAACGTGCAAATAACCTCAATTTTCTCATCCAAATGATAGATCACAACTTTACCTAAACGAAGCCCAGAGGTCTTACCGTTCCAAAGTTATGACAATTTGACTGAAATGAAAATCAACAATAAGCCCATAATGCGCTGGAGCACCATCTTGTTGGTAGAAAACAAGTAAATCCATGGGAAATGTTTTGTCGCTGAACGCCTTTAATATTCGTATTCTAGACGCCTCTTCTCAAATCTCATCTCAATAGTAGTTTGAGTTGCAACTGACAGCAACATCACCATGAGCCTTTGTTTGCATATTTCCCATATAAACGTGATGAATACTTCTGTTATAAGTTTTATTCATTTTTAAAAACAAAATCTATAAAACTACAGAAAACACTTAATAGTATTAACAATATTACAATAACAACGACTGGCAACAAAGAGAATAACAAAATATTTGAATACGTATTTGTTTAGAACTAGAACTTAAACTCATAAATGCTGCACTGCAAATAGACATGTTTAGGTTTCCTTGTATGTGACTTACCACCAACTTTTCTTAACTTTATGTAAAACTGTTTTGAAAACTGGCACTTTGACGGGGAACGGACGTGGCACCTTGATGGGAACATACTTAATGACTTCGTATGGTACACGCTTTTCCACTGGCACTGGAACATGTTTCTCCACCGGATAGGGTACTACACGTTCTATAGGAATTCTCAATTCCTTTTCCACTGGCACCTGAACATTTTGAGTAACCGGTATATGAATAGGTACTGGCTTGCTGACGGGTATAATGACAGCGTGCGATATGGGTATTTTGACTTGCTCATGTACGGGTATATGCAGTTTCTTAACAACCGGATATGGAACATAGTTGATGACATCGGGTTGCTTCTGTTGTTCGTGGTGGCCATCACCACCACCTCCTGAGGGCGGCAAGTAATTGGTATGATCATGCTCTGACTCATACTCGTCATATGCTGTGGACGACGACGATGAGGAGGAAGAGGACCCGGTTTGCTCAACGCTATTGATGTACTCATCATCATGTTGCGGGTGTTGATACGACTGTTGTTCATACGATTGGTGTTGGAGTTGATGCTGCTGTTGTTGATGTGTGAATTCATTGTAACCGGATGCAGAATCGTAATGATGCAGAAAATTGCCTTCAGAGATTTTATCGTTATTACTGCTGCCATTTGTGTTATCGTCAACAGCCGCCCCTCCTCCTGTTCCTCCTGAGTGATAGCTATGGTAAGGTGTTGATGCTGCTCCTGCAGAAGTAGAAAATGATGTCGAAAGTTTACCAAAGTTCCATGATGGCAGGAAACCATCACTTCCGCCATTATACGCCATACTAGTTGCCATACTTGCACTGGTGCCGGTGCCCAATGCACCAACATTATGCGTTCCAGCTGTTTGTAAATTATAAATGGCCGAATGCAAGGCTGGATGAGTAGCAGAGCCACCACCGCCGGTGCTATAATGTTGACTATTCCCACTTGCTGCTGGATAGTCATGATGTTCCTGTTGTTCTTCGTAAATAGGTTTGGCCTCTGTGTATGATGATGATGATGGCTGGTGCGTATTCTGGTGGCCATAGCCCGTCGCTGCATCGTAAACTCCTCCACTAACAGCACCAGTACCCTTAATGTGTTGAAAACCCGAGATGCTAGTAAGACCATTTAATGTAGATGCCAAAGATCCTGAACCACCGGTGTTGATGGAGTAACTTCTTTTTATGGAATCGTCGGATGTTGTTGGTTCATCTGCATGCGGTTGATGCTGGAGCTGGTGCTGACCTTGTGCAATATGACGTGGCATTCGATTAAACATCCCAGTCCCAGTTATTGACGTAGGTTTGTTTATATGGCTCTGACTGTGCACATCCATTTCCGTTTCTTTTAATGACGACGATGCTCCGGCACCAGAAACCTCAGTTGACATTGCATGTGCTGGCGGTAATGATGATTCATAGACAATTAACACAGTTGTCATTACATACAACACTCGCTGTGATGCAATTTTCCAATGCGGGAGAATGCGAAGGAAATCGGAAAAAAGATGAAAAAAATTTTCGAAATTATGTTAGTGAAAATAAAATTATAAAGGTGCAAATTGAATGGGGAACACGTTGCACGTAGAATATAACTTCAATATTGATAGCCAATATCCAACAGCTAGAAACGAGAACTGGGTATAAGGAGGAATGCGTCATTTTGAAAATAACTTTTGTGAAAAGTAGCCAAATTTAAAGGGTGAAACGAGATAATAAAAAAAGTTTAATTCAAAGTAGGTAAAAGAGCAAATTTCATTTATGTGTTGCTTCATTCCTGTTATACAGTCTACCACTGTCGTACTCTTCTTACTTTCTCGTCTTCCATCAATCAATTTTGTGCATCTACAAACACTGGTTATCTCTTCTCAGTTTGCATTCCAAAAGCCGCTGGAGTTGCAACTTGGTGCAGCTTCACCATGCGTGCGGAATTTGTAAATTGTACTCATCATACCGAAGCAGTGAAATTTGTTAGCCAACTAAAGGTCGTAGCGTAGATGAGTTCTATGGCCAATGTTACGCCACTGTACACTAAGATCAAAAGATCGACCTTTGTCGTCTTTCGTCACTTCACAACTTCATAGCAGTTTGAGGGGCAACCGACTGTAGCATCCCCAGGCAGGCATGCAGCCTACAACAAATTTTACACATACTGGTTGTAAATAATTGAATTTCGTCACCATGATTTTTAATTATTTTCTGGCGTACATGACTTATCTGCGGTTCGAGGTTCATAACCGTTGGGACTTTAAATAAATAAATAAATTGTTTCCCTTTACATCCCATGAAGGGACAGGGGAGAGCTTCTCACAATCACTGAGCTGGGCGCTTTCCAGTTTACACTCACTGATTGGGACCTACAGTTTTACACCGATTCCGAACGGTATTTTGAGAAGCTTTTTCATGGCTAAATACTCGATAGTGTCGCCGTCACTATGCGAGGTGACCGCCGCCGAAACAAAATTTTTTTTAAGGTGTTCAGAGCAGGGATCGAACCCAGGATCTCATGTACAAGAGGCCCGCACACTACCCATTGCACCACCGACGGCCACAACTTCGGGACTTTAAGGTAGTCGAATTAAATACCAAAGGGTTTGCCCCTAAGTTGATGGAGGTCTCTAATCGTCTGTATTTATATTAAATCCTTGTAGTAAATTGAGTTGCAACAGACTGCAACATCACCACGAGCGCAGTGTTAGCATACATTTTTGCACGCAAAGAAAGAAATCGTTTATTGCTCGGCTGCCACAACAATACTTTGATATTATTAGTTTATTAATCACAACCGTTCGTGTTCCGTTCTCCCAAATAAACTCATATATCGCAAATGTATATCATGTTGCTGCAAACGAGCTCTCGTTTGCATCAAACGCCTACAAAAATTCATTTGCCGCAAATTTAAAAAACGTTTGTGATAACTGAAATTAGCCATTTTTCTAATGAGAGCACAAATTACGAAGAACGTAAATTTCTCTCATTATGTCGACTGTATACACAGTCCTATCCACTCGTTTGGCATACACACTCCGCGCACATATAAAAGTGACAATTGACGCTTTGTAGTTTGCTGCGCTTTTAGTTGTTATTTGAATTCAAGGCCAGACAGAAGTGTAAATAGACAGTGAAATAATAGACAAAAATTCTACCTTTTTTTAAAACAAACTTTATGTGTAAAACCAAAATCATGAAAGTTGGAAACTTAAACAAAAAAGAGCTTATGGAAGCCATAAATAAAAGTTTAAATTACAACTTGGATGCTGTAACCAAAAGAACAGTTGGTGGAACTGTTTTTCATTTATCGCAAACGTTTTTTCAGCTCTAGTTTTTCATAACTCTTTTGCTGCAAACGTTTTTCAGTTCTCACAAACGTTTTTTAGTTAGGATCAACTAAAACTCGGTTGCTGTAACCGAGGACACAGTTGTCGGAACCGGTTTTCGTTTCTCGCAAAAGTTGTTTCAGCTTATATTTTTCATAATTCGTTTGCTGCAAATATTTTTCGGTTCCCCCAAACGAAACGACACGTATGACTTAACATAAGTTCGTTTCTCCCAATCACAGTCCCCAAACGAACTTCAGTTATATGAGATTTCGTTTGGAAGGAACCAGTTTTTTCTTTGCGTGTAGCTTTACTTCATTCCATATCAAGGCTTATGTTGGGGAGTTTTTTTACTGTCAAATGTGATCATTAACTGGTTAGGTAAGATGTCCAATATTTTGTAACTAGGCATCAGTATCATAGACACGATCCTTATGAAACCATATTCTCACTTTGCATTTCCATGACAGTTGGAGTTGCAATTGGCTGCAACTTAGCCATGCGTTCAAAATCCGATTTCGATAATCTTCATACCACGACTTATCTTAGAGATAACTATTATCAAGCAACTACACTCCAATACTGAAAAGTAGTTGAATAACATGGTGACTGTTTCGACAGTTAGCATCACGATTCAAAGAACAGCCTTGGTCATTACTTTCCACACCGCACTTCCGTTTCGGTTTTAGTCACAACCGTCTGCAGCTTCAACAAACCCACAGAGATCACATTCCCAGTTACTATTCTACGCCACACAACGTTCCGCGGATTGTCTTGAAACCACTATCAAACCACCGAAAACCATTGCCAATGTTTTGCCATTGAGCCCTTAGATATCATCCGTAATCTGAATCTCTTTTTAATTTACAAACAGGGGAAAATAACGGCCCCAGCAACATATTGCAGGAACCATGTACATGGTTGCAAGCATTGCTTTCGTAGTTTGAAGATATGCCGCTTTTTGTTTCTTTATTGTGACAGACAGCATTGTTTTCAGCAGTTTTCTAGAAACAAAGCCACATTTGGGTCACAAAAATGTATGTATTATAACATATTAATAATTGTGTCCCAAACATGTTATATTGAATAGCAACCACAATGTGTTTGGAGTGTACGGAGCGTCCAATCGAAAAAATAATAAAAAATTTTATTTTAGCGACGTTCTTATTTTGGCGATTTTTCGAAAAAAAAATTCTTCCAGACAAATTGGATCACTTTATGAAAGCCCCTTAAAATCGCGCAAAAATTGTTTATTTTTTTCGATTGGACGCTCCGTTTCCGAGATATAGAGATTTTTCCTAATTTCTTTGATGTTTTCAATCAAAAATAGGGATGGGTAACTCTGGGTAACCCATTAACCATCATCGTGGGTAGCTACCCATTATTTTCCCCATTTCGCTGAGGGTAATGAGTAATCGTGATGAGTAATTCCCCATTATCGTGGGTAGCCTGGGTAACCCAGGGTAACTCATTACCCACGAAATACGAACACTGAAAAGAATAAACAAATTGTTGGAAAAATGTTCGGTTGTTAGCAGTGCGGCTTTAGAGCTGAAAAATCTGCAAACGAGTAGATGTTAACATTCCGTTAAATCTTGTGAAAAGAATACACGAAAATCAAATCCGCACCTACCATATCCTTGTTTATTATTAACCACCATTCAAAAGCCCGATAAGGAGAAAACTTAAGGAGGCTATATGTAAACGTGGCATATCTGCTAAGATGATATACACGCTCTGAAAAGTCTGTATTTTTTTCTTGTTTGGATGCAAATATAACGTGTCACTGTAGCTTGTCGTAAATATAGTACACTTGTGTCCAAACACATAGTGCTTACTATTCAATATTAAATTTTTAATATGTTATAATATATGTGTTTGTAATCCAAATACAGCTTTGTTTGTCTCACAAATACAGCTGTGTTTGGTGCACGTGGGTGATGCAATGGTAGTGGGCGCGGCTCTTCTGTATGAGAACGGGGGTTCGATCCCTGCTCCGGCCACCTGAAATTTCTTTCGACGGCGGTTAACTTGCTTAGTGACGGCGACAACCGGTATAAAACTGTCGGTCAAAAATCAAAAAAATAAATAAATATATGGTTTCCCATTCCATCCCATGAAGGAATTGGATAAAGTCTCTTACAACCAGTGAGCTGTGCGCTTTCTACTTTTATACTCACTGATTAGGACCAATAGTGTCGCCGTCACTATGCGATATATATTCCCTCTCACCTAGAATACAGTCCCATAAGCAACTTGCCAGCAGGGGTAGCTGCTGGTCAATCAATTCCCGATTAATCTCTCCCGTTAAACTGTTTCGCTCTTTATGGGAAATATTTCGATTAACAATATAACCAATTTCGATCTCTAATACTTATTTTTTCATTATTACGCCAGATGTATAAAACAAAACTTTAATCGGCAAAGAGACGCAATCAGTCGCTGCGGTGCATGGCACATGTGATACTACAAACGTACAACTTTCAATTGGCATTTTAAAACTAATTGATGTACGCTGGATAGATCTATATTTTGTTGCTGTTTGGATGCAAATATAACGTGTTTGTAGCTTATCACAAACATAGTATATTTGTGTCCAAGTACAGTATGTTTGCAATTAAATATTACATGTTTGAGACACAATGACTAATAGGTTATAATATATATTTTTGTGACCTAAACGTAAGTTTGATTTTGGAAAACTGCTGAAGACAAAAACGTGACACACAATATAAAAAAGCAGCAGATCTTCAATTCATGAAAACAATGCTTGCAAATATATTTATGTTTCCCGCAATATGTTGGTGGGACCGATTTTTTTCAACGTGTAGCAATTGCTAGTTCTGAGCAACAATTTTCCTCAATGTGACTCACAGTTTTCCTTGTATTTGCATTGCATACATAACGGTGGCGGGAAGCAAACCCAGCCCTCTGAGGTTTGCATTTTACCTACTGCCACGATAATTATGTTTCAGCGGCCCATTATGGATCAGACGTTGACCAGAATGCATTGTGTCGAAACTGGATTTTGGTTTCTTCAATTTTGATCCGCCGTTGGCCAGGGGTGTTGGCCCATCCGCCTTTAAAGCACAGAAGAATAGGTCCACTACTTCGAAGAGCTTCAGTGAGAGGGTCACCTAATAATCCTGAAACGTACCAGTGATCGCATTACCACTCAGGCTGCTCATTCGTTTCGCCTTCTCACTTTAGCTAGCTAACGGAGTTTTCCGATAAGCCATTGCCCAGGACATGCTGCGTGGAAGTAGTGAGCTGCTTGGACTGGCCAATGGCAGAAAAAAATTCAGTTAGAACAGAGGGAGAGTGAAAAGATCGAATTGTGCAAGATCAATGGTGAATCCCGAAAGTTTTTCCAGAGAATAAGAAAATCGAATAAAAAAAATAAAAAATGCTTCCCATTACATCCCACGAAGGGGCAGGGGAGAGGTTCTAACAATCACTGAGCTGTGCGCTTTCCAGTTTTCACTCACAGATTGGGACCTACAGTTTTACAACGATTCCGAACGATATTTTGAGAAGCTTTTTCATGGCTAAATACTCGATAGTGTTGCCGTCACCACACGAGGTGACCGCCGCCGAGAGAATGTTTTTGTTAAGGTGTACAGAGCAGGGTTCGAACCCAGGATCTCATGTCCAAGAGGCGCGCACACTCACCATTGCACCACCGACGGCCACAAGAAGAAGAAGATCGAATAGCGGGCCTAATAAAGGGCTGTCCTCCTGCAAGGACGAAAATGGGAACCTGGTGACTGATAAGCAGTGTTTGTTCAAAATGTGGAGAGACCAATTTTCAGCACTGCACCACTTAGATTCTTCCAATGTAGATCAGGAAGCACTGATAGTGGAAGACAGTGTAGATTGTAAAACCCACGTCCACCCTCCCTAACAAGGCGAGATTAGAACGACGGTCTCCCGGCTTAAGAATAATGAAGCCGCTGGTGCGGATAAGCTACCTGCTGAACTTTTTAAAGCAGGTGGTGAAGGACTGCTAGCCCACATGCATCAACTGTTATGCGGTATATGGCTGGGGGAATCTATGCCGGACGATTGGAGTCTCAGTGTATTATGTCCTGTATTCTAAAAGGGTGATCCGTGTGTATGTTCCAACTATCGCGGTATCAGACCTTTATCCATCCCGTATAAGGTCTTGTCGAGCGTATTATGTGAAACACTAAAGCCAATTGTTGAAACTTGAATGGACTTTATCAGTGGTGTTTTAGACCAGACAAGTCCACGACTGAGCAACGATTCACGCTACGTCAAATCCTGAAAAAGACCCACAAAAAGCAAATCGGTACATACCACCTTTTTGTCGATTAAAAAAAAAAAAAATAAATGGTTTCCCATTACATCCCATGAAGGGACCGGGGAGAACTTCTCACAATCACTGAGCTGTGCGCTTTCCAGTTTTCACTCAATGATTGGGACGTACAGTTTTACACCGATTCCGAACGGTATTTTGAGAAGCTTTTTCATGGCTACATACTCGATAGTGTCGCCGTCACTATGCGAGGTGACCGCCGCCGAAAGAAATTTTTTTTTTTTTGAATGTGGTCAGAGCAGGGTTCGAACCCAGGATCTCATGTACAAGAGCCGCGCACACTAACCATTGCACCACCGACGGCCACCCTTCGATTACAAAGCTAATTTCCATAGCCCCGTACTGGGGAAGCTATGTCTGAACTTGGAATTCTGGCAAAACTGAGCCGCCTCTGTAGAATGACGCTGACCAATACCAAATCAGCAGTGAAAGTGGGGAAAGTCCTCACTTAACCATTATGTACCAAACGAGGACTAAGACAAGTCGACACAATTCCGTGCAATCTCTTTAACATCTTAATGGAGATAATAATGAGAAAAGTTGCAGTAAATACGAACAAGAGGAAGAAGGAAAAGAGGACGACCAAGACTCCGCTGGAAAAACCAGGCAGAGGAATCCCTCCGTATCGTTGGTGTTATCAACTGGCGAGAAAACGCGAACGATAGAGCCAGTTGGAGGAATATGTTGAAATTTGTTTAACTTGTTTGTTTAATTAATATGTGTAAGACATCTGACGTCATGAGGTTGTAAAATGGCAATAAAAGTAAAGTGACGCACAGTTTTCAAGATTGTCAAATATTCAAGCCGCCTACGATAACATTTACATTGTGGACATATTTTCTCAAACTTTATACACTTTTATAGTGACATCTAAATATTTTCTTAATGTGCTTTACTACCCAAAAATTCAATCGAATAAATAAATTGTATTCCATTAGCTGGAAGTGCCGTTTGATCGCTTAAAGCGATAAATCGATTTAACCTCTTTTTCAAGCGAATCACTCAAGACTATCACACACTACTCATCTTTCTCGTCCTCGTCATCCTCCTTGCTCAAATTCCATTTGGCGCTTTCATCATTCGATCCATCAATGAGCCCAGCCATTGCACAGTTCGTGGCGTGGAAATGCATTCACATACAACACTACACACACACAAGGAATTTCCATTGCATTTGTGAAGTAGAAAGCCACACGATGTGGCAAGGGATTACATGTAATGCCAAACCCACCATTACGACTGCAACCTGCAGAGTTGTATATTTTGGCTGCTCTCCTCCGCATGCCTGCCTATGTATTCTACAAGTATGCGGCATTATAGCAAACTGATCTGATGGGTTATCAGGCGGTGTCTGCCTTGTGGCCCGCCCAACTACTTTTTCATACGAACGTAATCATCGTCGTCATCACCATCACGGGCTGAACAGCATGTGTGTGAGGTTAGAGCCTATATCGCCGTCATCTGTTTAAGCCAAAGTTTATGTGGCTTAAATATGTTTGCTTTGCTTTTCCTCTCAGTGTTGATTGATTTAAGTTTGTGCAGCAGCAGTTTGGCGCTGAATGGCACAGCACTCTGTTGTGGTTAGTGATTTGTTGCAAACGAAATGTTGCAAATGCATAATTGTTGTTACTGTTGTTTGTTGTTAGTCGTAATGTCAGTCGTGATTATAATGCCTGTGATTTATAGTCACCATGACATTTATAGACAGTAAGTTGTCGTATGATGGAGTATTATAAGGATTTGAAAGGATTTCAGATTTAAATAATTTTCATTCTTGAAAAGTTTTCGGGGTTTTTTTTTTCAAAAATTGACATGTCGGCGAGTACTGTTGCAAAGATGCTTGAGATCCTTGATGTCTAAGCTCGGGTTAAACTTCCGGTTCTATGACAATCCTAATCTTAACACTGTCACCCATTTTTAAGCCATTTGCCTCCTTTTTCCAATTCACTTTTAACACTTTAATTCTGTTTTTTTTTCACATTCTTACCAAATTGTTTGACATCATTTTTTATGGGTGAATTTGAAAACTGAACTTTCGTTTAAATTTAAATATCCGCTTTGAGTTGCGATTATCCTCTTTTGCCTCGAATTGAATTGAAACTTTATCCCTTTGTGGCTGCTGTTCCCAACTAAATGTGAGTCAATGCATAACTTGCATTTGAATTTATATGATTTGGAAATATTTATTTAAGTAGGGAAACCCAATTCAATCCAGCTCTCAAAGCTTCGCAGCATCTAAAGTACGGGGAAAAAAAACTGAAACAAAATTATAAGCAAGAGAAGAGAATGAAAGACAGAAAGTCGTGGTGATGGTGATAGCGTTGGCTAAAACAACCAGACAAAATGTGTGTACCAAAACAAATGAAGCATAACAAAATAGTCTGTGCGCTGTAAATGTAGTATAGAAAAAAGAAAGAAAGAGCTAAATCGGTTTAGTTTTTCTATGCACATTTCCTCCAAATGGGAGTAGGGAAATTGGCGCCATAGGAGGATGAACGAATGAACGAACAAACGGATGGAAATGGCAAAGAAATCATTTCGAAATCGACTTAGACACTTTATTCTCTTATTTTTATGGGTTTTAACTGACTCACTCGACTCAACTCTCTTGCTGGTTGTTAGCCAAGTTTTCAATTTGAAAACGAAAATGCAAACAACCTTCAATAGAAAGGAAACAAGGCAGACGTTGGCTTAGACATGATGTTGCAAATACGAACTGGGAGTTGAACCGGAGAGTTGAGAGTTGGAAAAGGAAATCGAAACATATCTTTGTAGTAAATGAAAACAATCGAAATTCAGTTTATATATATAACTGACTGGCTGTATCGTTTTTGCAGCAACAAATGCAATTGAAAATTCTTACATTTGCTTAACGGAATGAAAAGATATATGGCGGATTGTAAAACAATAAAAAACAAAAGTTCAGGGGAATGTAATGCAAATAATTTTATGCAAATTTGCTATACTACCTTGAAATACTTTGTTGTATTGAGAATATATTGGGGAAATGAACTACATTTGAGAAAAAAGGATGGAGCCGTGAAACAATTTTCGGTGTTGTGACCTTAAGTTACATGTTGTTTGGAAGACAACGTGTTTTCTTTTCAATACAATTAACTGCCTTACAAAGAATTTTACAATAATAGTATTGAACATATAAATATTTAACTGAAATATATTTGCATACGACCTTCACTCAATTGGTTGCCAAGTGCTTCTATTGTTCGAAGCAAAAGCATTTATAACTTTGGCCTTTCCCTGTTATCACGAAGCATTATCATCCGTAACAAAGTCTGTCTTCAGTTAATAAATTTATAAAATACAAATGAAAACATGTTTAATACAAAAGAAATTATATCCGTTTCTTAGTAACACTGTGTGTAATTTTTTAAGTCATGGCAAAATAACCATATACGGACACCACTACGTGATAAAAGAGCAAAAAAAAAGACGCCCTGTCGCCCAGTTTTGCCCAAAGTCCTCCAGGTTTGTTTATGGGCCCCCAAAGAAGTGGGCCCTCGGTGTCATTTTTGCAAAAAAATTATCATTTTCTCAAGCTCCTATCTTGCAAACCGTTCGGAAGTTTGATTTACTCTCTGAGGCAAAGTTGTAGCTCTTGTCATAAATTGTAAACATATAAAATCAAAAAAACTTCATCTTTAAAGTCAAAATCGCAAAGAACTTTAAAAAATTCAATTTTTTTACCTTTTTTCCCCTGTTCAGGTTTATAGGTAGCAAACCGTTCAAAATTCAAGGAAACAATCAACTACAAGAATGATCCTAAGATCTCAATAAACAACTTTCTGGAACATATGAACTTCCTAGGAATGATTCTTAACACCGTTTAGGTAGGTCTTAGATAGCCGCAAAAGGGAAAAATTTCCCGAAAATTTTTTAATTTCATTTGTTTTTTCTTTACTTCAACATTCAGATACTATAAAGCCTTCTCCCGTAAGTGAAAAGGCATTTTGCAGGTTTCATTGTTATACTATTACTGATTTTATTAATCTTAGTCCTTAGGTTTATTATTTATTATTTACGTTTAAAGGTTTGGAAATCACCATTTTTTTAAGAAACCGCTTATTTTCTTACACTTCAATTGTTTTTAAGCGAAATTTTTTTCGCTCCCAGAAAGTACTTTTGTTAGAAAAACCTCACTATCTCCGGTCTTAGAAGGGTTAATGCGGAGTATTATACCTTTAAAAAAAGCTGCAAGTGTTGTATTTTACTGAGTCTAGGAAGAAATAAGTTTACTAGAGCTGTTTTTTAAGAAAACCAGATTTTTATTAAAAAAGTGAGGTTAAAAAATCTTTTTTTTTTTAATCTGCCCGAATCTTTATATATATAATTCTACTGCACGTGAGTTTGTGACTGAACTCCTCCTAAACTTCTGGACCGATTTGAATAACTTTTTTTTGGGTGTTTTGGGTGGCGCCCTGGGTGGTTTTACTATTCGGTCCAATTGGATAAAGGGGTGTGGTACCTACCATACAAACCACAAATTAAAAATCCATTATTTCTGCTCCTGCTAACGGTATTTGAACAAAATTTGCAGGACACCGTCTGCCGCGTCAGCTAGTAAGTTAATAAAAATTAACATATTTATATACAGATTTATAGCGTTTTCAAAGGTCGGCTCAATGATACCCATCTCAATCAGATCGGATAAGAAATGGGTGAGATATAAGCGATTATATACTCCAGATATAAAGGCCTATATCCCAAGAAGTTGGATCAGCCTCCTTAAAAAAATTTTCGAGTTTTAATCAGCGCTGTAGGCCCTACCAGGCCAAAGAAAATTGTCGCATTTTTCATAAAGTAAATTTGTTCGTGAAACCGGAAAATAAAAAAACGCTTTTTGGGCGATTTTTCGCTCATTTTTTAAAATTTTTCGCGATTTTGACCTTGAAGATGAAGTTTTTTTGATTTTATATGACTTTATGACAAGAGCTACAACTTTGCCTCAGAGAGTAGATCAAAATTCCAAACGGTTTGCAAGATATTAGATTGAGAAAATGATAACTTTTTTGCAAAAATGACCCCAAGGCCCCACTTCTTTGGGGCGCATAAAAAAAAACCTGGAGGATTTTGGGCAAAACTGGGAGACAGGGGTCTTTTTTTTGCTCTTTTATCACGTAGTGGTGTCCGTATATGGTTATGTTTTTTCGTGTTGCACTGTGTAATCATTTGTATGCTTTTCCTTTCTTACAGTAAAATAAAAATCAGCGACACACGAGCGAAATAGTTCGATGACTCGCCGAATTCGTGCATGCAAAGTGAGCTACGATACGTCATCCTCGAATCGAAACAGTTTTCGTTACTGCACGGAAAATGTTTCACTTTAGATCATGAATACTTCTGTATTAAAAACTTTGATTCCTTGGCAATGGCTTTAAATAAGGTCCATTTTAAAAATGTTTCTTCACCAGAAACAAATTTCACTTACTTCACCAAAATACGGGCAGAGATTTTATAATTGGCCAGGGATTTTAAAATTGTCCAGGCATTTAAAATTGTGTTACTCATATGAAAGTTTATAACGTAGTAAATAGGGTCTTAATAACACAGATGTCTACTTTAGACACGCTAAAATTTTTTTCTTTTTTTGAGTAATTTGGATGCTTGTCGCTTGTCGCAAATATAGTATACTTGTGCCCAAATACATTAAAGTTGCTACTCAATAAAACATGTTGGAGACACAATGAATAATCGGTTGTAATATATATCTTTGAGATCCAAATGTGGCTTGAAAAGGCTGCAAGACAGCGCGCTGACTAGCACACTTAGGCTAAAGAAGCCCATTGTGATACCTGCAGTTTCCTCCATAGCAACTATTGACTAGTCGTCTAGCCAATTTGCCCTTTCAATAAATTTGTCTATAAGACCTACAGGAATATGCTGTAGGGCTACGGTGCTAACTAGATGTGTTCCGAATATCCTACCTCTCGGTCCTGCCAGAGCAGGGCAATCCAAGAGAAAGTGTTTCGTCGTAGTGCCGTAGTGCCCTGTCTAGCTAACGCATCCGCTACGTAATTGCTGGAATGTCGCTGTGTCCCGCTACCCAGACGAGCCTGATGTCAAAATACTCTGCCATCATCCTAAGAGATGAGTGGCATTCTTTCACCGTCAGGGACGTAGCAAACATGGCTTCCAGGGATTTTATAGCAGCCTGGCTGTCTGTGTAGATACATATTCTCTGGAGGGTTGTGACACTACTTTTCAGTAGTTCAGCAGCCTCCAGCGTGGCGGTAATTTCCGCCTGAAACAAAACTACAGTGATCAGGCAGCTTGAAGGAGATATTTACATTTAGGTCCGGTGAATGGACCCCATAGCCTACTTGCTCGTCCAACTTTGATCCATCCGTGAAAAATCTGATAGTACGGGTATTCCCTTCCAGTGACTTTTCCCAGGTATTCCTGTCCGGAATAGAAGTTGTTAATTGTTTCGCTGGTAGAAGGTATGGGATACAGTAGTCCGTTTTTACGGGAATAGATTTGATCCGGTGTAGTAATTCAGCGTGTCCGGCATGACCCGATATCAAAACGCCACAATCTCTGATTCTCACCAGGGATGTAGCGGCTGCCGAATCGGCCATGATATCAGGAGTACAGATGTTCAGGATAGCACTAAGTGCAGTACCTGACGTCGTGCCGATTGCCCCACTTACGCTAATCAGTGCTAATCTTTGAATTTTCATCAAGGAATTCGGAATATATTTCTTTTGGAGGGACCTCCACCAAACTACGATGCCATAGAGAAGTATTGGTCTGACTATTGCCGTATAAATCCACATGGTGACCTCAGGAGGCAGTCCCCAGCGCAAAAAAAAACACGGCAGTAAAGAGCAACAGACGCCCCCCCCCCCTTCACCCTCTCCACCACATTCGGTTTCGAAGCCAGTTTTCTGTCGAGAATCATCCCCAGATGCTTAACCTTTTCCGTCAACTGTAATTGCACCCCATTAAATGTGGCTTAGTTTGTTGAAAACTGCTGAAAACAAAAATGTGACAGACAACAAAGAAACAAAAAAGCAGCAGAGTTGCAATTCATGAAAGCAATGCTTGCAAACATATACATGTTTCCTGCAATATATTGCTGGGGGCATTTTTGCGATATTATGAAACATGTGCGATATTTTAAAATGTGCCTTACTAAAATTTCTTCAAAATTACAAATTTTCTGTTAGGTTTTGAAAGTTGCAATGTGTATAGCTGTTGGAGTAAAACGCTGTTGCACTTTCGCCACTGATCAAAACGAAAATGACACATTATAGTTTTTATTTTGATACATGTTTCGTCAGAAAATTTTCTAAAATTTTTCTAACATTTTTCTTGTAATATTTTCAATAAACTCAACAACAATAGCTTTCTTGGTTGATTCTGTTTTGGATTAAGTCATTTGTTTGTCCAATACAGTGTCATAACTTCTATTGACCATTAATATTTGCAGTTTTCGCAGACTTTTAG
Organism: Phaonia tiefii; assembly: GCA_963931995.1. Lineage (NCBI taxonomy): Eukaryota > Metazoa > Arthropoda > Insecta > Diptera > Muscidae > Phaonia > Phaonia tiefii. Next base: position 50,828,393 of record OZ008367.1, read on the forward strand.
AATTTTAGTATCATGGAACTATTACAAAAACTCTGCTAAAATCTTTCATTTATTATAAATTTAATAAATTTTGTTCAATTATAGGAGGGTTAATCTGAATACATAGCTTTAGTCTAGTAGTGAAAAATCAAGTATCCATGATCGAAATTGGTTTTATTGTTTTTCTAAATATGCTGCATGAAGGTCAATACAATTTTGTATGCGTTTGAACCTATTTTGTAGCACTTTATCATACGCTGAAAATCGGGCTTTGCTTGTTGTTGTTTGGATGCAAATATATTGTGGTTGCAGCTTGCCGCTAATGTAGTATACTAGTGGCCATAATCATTGTATTTGCTTCTCTATATTACATGGTTAATATGATATAGTATATGTTTTTGTGACCCAAATGTGGCTCTGTTTGTTGAACACTAATGAGAACAAAAACGTGTCATACGAAAAAGTAACACATCTTCAATTCATGAAAGCCATGCTTGCAAATATATGCGTTTCCTGCAATATGTTGCTGGAGCCCTTTTGTTATCAGCCCGTACTTCGAATGAGGTAGCTTCAAAACATGCGGTTTGAACGAATCAACCTCTTCTTCATGAGTCAATTTATATTTAAAGTGCGGAATAAAAAGTAACCATTAAATGCCAAATCGGGTCTGTAAGGCGGATGATTAAACCATCAAATCAATGTGTTTGCTGGACAAATACGCGTTTGTTTAAGCCGAGGTATGACAGTTAACATAGTCTTAGTGGATAATGATTCTTCTTTGGCGGTTGTCTGGCAAACAAGTGGTTGTTGTACCATTCAGAATTGCCCACCTTATGGTAGTCTAATGGAACTATTATCACATGACCACTATACCTTAGAACCAGTCCATCTTTTTCTTTTGAAGTGCTTCGTACGCGTACAAAATTTTGTTGGATTTGGTTCGTCGTGGACGACCCATACAGTCGATTGCTATTTAGTCTCAAGTTCATATATATAAAGTAGATCCGTGATTCGTTACCCGTTGCTATCTCATACATAGACGTCTTTTGCAGCACCACCATTGAATTTTTCGATCAATCGACATCATTGCACCAAATACACCAATTGTGGTCATAGGAGCTGCAATGGTGGTGCTCGTGGCTCTTGTTCATGAGGTCGTGGTTTGGATCCCTGCTCCACCACCTTAAAATTTCTTTCGACGACGGCCACCTCGGTTAGTGACGGCGACACTTTCGAGTGCTTAGCAATGAAAAAGCTTCTCAAAGTACCGTTCGGAATCGGTGTAAAACTTTAGGTTCTAATTAGTGAGTGTAAAACTAGAAAGCAGACAGCTCATTGATTGTGAAAAGCTCTCCCCCAATCCCATCATGGGATGTAATGGGAAACAATTTTTTTATTTAAGTTTTTTTCACTTGAAACATCTCTGTTTTTGAGAATTTGAATCAGAGTTTACAACATTTACCAATTCTTCCTACAATTTGATTGGTGGTAACAGTTTTCTTAAACACATTCAAATGTTGCTTGAGCAACTTATTACATCACCGGTGGAAGCTTATCGTTAATATTTCACAAACATTTTTTGATGTGTTAACATCTATAGCCACGAGTAGGGCAATCTATCAAAGTAAACACATGCAAACAACACACAGCGTTAGCATCACATACGTGATTTTTGTACAAGAATAGTCTATGCCTTAAAATAAGTATGATGGTATTGATGTAGCGGCAGGGAACAAACAACCAGGTCGCCATCGCCAAAGAGTATTGAATAGTAGAACTCATGGAACGAAGTGTATGACTAAAAAGCACTGGCGACATCTGGCGAATGATTCAAAACGTATTACTCTCTTTTTGTCATAACTTGATCCATTCATATTTATGATGTGAAACATTGATGCCTTTTGAAACATTTATGATTTTTGTATTGTTTTATGTAATAACATTGTAGAAGTGGTGCATTTATATTGAAATATTCTATACAGAGAATAATGCCCTTATTATGGATTGACAACTAGACCGAAACTAGTTGTAATTTGAAGACTAGTTGTAATTTCGGTATTATGATTTACAACCAGTATCATGCAATTAGTTTATATAATATCTAACAACTGTGAATGACAACCGTCGTGATTCATAATAGCTACAAAGTGACAACACAACTGAAAACTAACGAATTGTGTTACTGGTTGTAAGTCATAATACCGAAATTACAACTACTCTTCAAATTACAACTAGTTTCGATCTAGTTGTTAATCCGTAATAGGGGCATGAGACTCGTTTATGCTGTTTTACTCAGCCACTCTAACGTACATGAGAGCGGAATAAGAGTAGGATGGGGTAAGAGTAGGAAAATAAGTATGATGGTATTGATGTAGCGGCAGCGAACAAACAAGCAGGTCGTCATAGCCAAAGAGTATTGAATAGTATAGAGAACTCGTGGAATGAAGTGTATGACTAAAAAGCACTGGCGACATCTGACGAATGATTCAAAACGTATTACTCTCTTTTTGTCATAACTTGATCCATTCATAATTTCTATGTGAAACATTGATGCCTTTTGAAACATTTATGTTTTTGTATTGTTTTATGTAATAACATTGTCGAAATGGTGCATTTATATTGAAATTTTCTATAAGGAAAATAGGACTCGTTTATGCTCTTTTATTCAGACTCTCTAAAGTACATGAGGGTGGAAAAATAGTGCAATAAGTTATCTATACTATTCAATACTTTTTGTCGTCGCTCTGTTTATGGTAAAACAAAAACAATTATTTCAGTGATTTACATCTATTGTTAAAGCAGATGTAAGAAAAAAGAAAGTGCAATAGCGAAAGAGCCTTCAGCACAAAAACAATTCTTTTTTATTTACCAAGGTAACATTTACTAATGTTTTCATTATTTTTCGGTTTTTATGGTTCCTTAAGCTTGATTGGAAAGCTTATAGGGAAAAGTATTTTTGAGATTCTTTTCAGATTTTTCGGAAGGGATTTAGAGGTCGCACAAGTCGAATTTCTCCCAAAAATCGGGTATTCCGGAAGTTGTTTGAATTTTATTTAAAACTTGGTCAATAATCACGATTTTCTTAGATTGTAAGTCAACATTTTTAAAGCAAGTACGATCAATCTTTTATTGAATGTGCATAAACCACCAGTTTTGGCAATGATTTTTCTCAATAAGTTACCACTTATTAAATTTTTTCGTAAATTTTGGATAAATTTTGTAAGTAACGCTTTATAACTTTTAAATTTTCTATGCAAATTTAAATAACTAATGATGCATTCTAAAAGATTCCAAGCAATTTTGTGGAAAAAAATTTTCAATTTGCTGTTACTGTTCCAGAGTTATACCATTTTAAAGCCTTTTACCCATTGTATGCACCTAAAAAATTGTAAACTGTTTGCTATTTTTGCATCGGGTTTGCTTTAGATTTCTATAAAAATTTAAAACACTATTGAGGCACTTTAAAAGACGGATAAATGCCAAGCAATTTTGTAGAAACAATTTTGAATTTGCCTTTGCTGTTCCAGAGTTATGCTATTTTAAAACTCTTTACCCATTGTATGAAACTAATAATACTATAAATTCTTTACCAATATTTCATCGGATTTGATCTAAGCACTATATTCATGAAAAAATCTACATGTGGTAAGTAACGACAAAGAGTTACACGCATGAAAAAACGTCTCCCGCAACATATTGCAGGAAACATATATATGTTTGCAAGCACTCATATATATGGTTCCTACAATATGTTGCCGGAGCCCTTTCTTTACTACGTGTATTTTTTTCAATAATACAATGTTCAAACCAAACGCGATGGAAAGAGACAAACAGTTTATAATATTTTTATGTTCATAAAGTGGGTAAAGAGTTTTGAAGTGGTATAACTCTGGAACAGTAACTGAAAATTCAAAATTTTTTTTAGAAAATGGCTTGGAATTTACCCACTTTTTAAAGTGCATCATTAGTATTTTAAATTTTAATAGAAATTTAAAGTAAATCCGATGCAAAAATAGGAAATTGATTATAATATTATTACATAGTTTCATACAATGGGTAAAAAGCTTTAAAATGGTATAACTCTGGAATAGTAACCGCAAATTCAAAATTTTTTTTTACAAAATTACTTGGAATTTACAGGTCTTTTAAAGTGCATCATTAGTGCTTTACATTTTTATAGGAATTTTAAAAGACATAAAGCATTATTTACAAAATTTACGGAAAATATTATTACGTGGTACATTATTGAGCAAATTCATTGTCGAAACTGGTGGTTTGTGCACATACAAGAAAAGTTTTGACTGTTTGCTGTAAAAATGTTGACTTACAATCTAAGAAAATCGTGGTTATTGACCGAGTTTGAGGTAAAATTCAAAAAACGTCCGGTATACCCGATTTTTTGGGAGAAAGTCGACTTGTGCGACATCTAAACCTGGAAAAAATCTGAAAAAAAATCTCAAAAATACTTTACCCTATAAGCTTTCAAATAAAGGTTGAGCAAACAAAACTTTTTATTGTTGGGAAACTCTAGTGTTCATAGAAATCCAACAGGTAAAAAAAAATAAATGGTTTCCCATTACATCCCATGAAGGGACTGGGGAGAACTTCTCACAATCACTGAGCTGTGCGCTTTCCAGTTTTCACTCACTGATTGGGACCTACAGTTTTACACCGATTCCGAACGGTAATTTGAGAAGCTTTTTCATGGCTAGATACTCGATAGTGTCGCCGTCACTATGCGAGGTGACCGCCGCCGAAAGAAATTTTAAGGTGGTCAGAGCCGGGTTCGAACCCAGGATCTCATGTACAAGAGCCGCGCACACTAACCATTGCACCACCGACGGCCACAATCCAACAGGTACCGTTTAACAAAAAGGTGCTAAAACATCGCCCGTGAGTTCGAACACTCATTGTTTCTATGGCAGTATTTTGCCAAGTATTGAACTGGCCTTAATGCAAATTTTAATTTCATTGCGAATTACCACATGAGTTTAACTTTCAAACAAAATCGTTTGAACATTTAGTTCCATCAAAAGCTTTATAACGCCTCTCTATTTTAAGAAAAGCCAACTATGTCGGAAAATTAAAACTTCCCCAAGACTAATATTAAACTCTATGCCAGCACTTTATTTTTGAAGATGCCAAAAGTTCTTAAACTGGTACAAATTGTTGGAATTTAAACTCTATGCCAGCACTTTATTTTTGAAGATGCCAAAAGTTCTTAAACTGGTACAAATTGTTGGAATTTATTGCTAGAGCAGAGAAAATATCATTTATGTTATAATAATAAAACTGAGAAAACTCGACATAGTTAGTTAATGCCGAAACACATAAACATTATGATTGAACGTTGATTTATTTAAAGCAAATTGTCGCTAAGCGGCGCTATACCTTCTTTTTGTTTCGAAATTGCATTATCATAACTGTAAGGCGGCATTGCAATTAAATGTTACGTTTTTCCTCTTTGTCTTCACCAGCTGAATGTGCATTATCATTCTTCTTTCATAAATTGTACTTTCGCCTGTTACAACGCGAGTGAGTATTACAAAACACTTTTACTAAATGGCTAAAATCATTTCGAACGCTTCATTTTCCTACCATTTCTTCAGTAGAAAATAGTGCAAGATAGAAAAAAAACAACAGTAATCACAATCAAAATCGTTTTGTAATGAATGGCGAAAAAAAGAGTACAAATGAACTTTGCAGCCCAAGTTATTTCCTTATTCAATTAAGAAACAAAACACTCGATGCCACAGAAATTGTGCAACAAAGTCAAACATGAACTAAATAAATACTTGCAAACTCACTCACTCACAAGTTGCAGCAACCCGTTCGCAGCTCCCAAAGTTCAGGGCTTAGAAATCATAAGCGCTATTAAGCAGGCAGCGACGGCAGCGACAGCAGAAGTTACGATACACTATTATAAGTACTTTGAACACCAACTAATCAGCAGCTTGAATCATGACATTCAGAAAAAGGAGAGACCCCACCGACCCAACGTCTAAAAGTGGTTCATTCAGTTCCTTGCCCACTCACATACCCAGGTACGACGAGTATATCCCCTTAAGTTTTAGGCCCCAAACAGCAGGTGTACCACGACATAAAAAGGCGTTCACTTTTTCTCCTTAAAACTCCTCACACAACCTGTAATTACGACGCTACTCTTTCTTTTCTTTTTAGTGGAACAATTTAAAACTAAACAGAATTTGGCCAACAATATGTTCGTTATTGTTTTCGTTTTGTAGCTGGGGCATCAGTGGTCTTTGAGGCCAAAAGGAAATTAAGTGAAACATTATTACCAAATTATTGTAGTTGGAAACGTTAGTACGACATTCGTTGATAAAGTACTAAAATGGTAACAAGGAACTGCTCACCTGTCTATTGATTAAACGAACTCGGCGTTGATAGGATGGAAGGTTGGTAAAAAATAATGATTTGACTGTGACCCGTAGACAAATTATGAATTGCCATTGGTAAGCATTCACGCGGCAATACACTCAACAAATTGTGTTAGTTATTGATCAGATAAACAAAATATCGAAACTATACACGCTGAAAAATGTGTAGTTTTTTGTTGTTTGGATTCAAATATAACGTGTGTCTGGTGATTGTCGCAAATATAATATACTTGTGTCCAAACACATTGTGTTTGCTATTCAATATTACATGTTTGAGACACAATGCCTAATATGCTATAATATATGTGTTTGCGACCCAAATATATTTGTGTTTATGATATAAATACAGCCATGTTTGTGCACTGTTTATGCTCTCTCGAGAGCAAGAGAATAAAAGAGGGGCAACGACTGCGTATACCTTTTGCATTATTCTCTCACTGAGTGATTCATAAATATTCCTGAATGTTCGTGCAAATTGCAGATGAAGTCAGTGTTTCTTATTTTGGCTGATGTATTGCGTTTTAATTTAATGTATTCAGTCGTCAATGGTTCATTGAACAGAGTATATCAAAACCGCTTGATCAGTGAAAAAGGAATTAACAATCGCTCGGGCGGTTAAATGGTTTGTGATGTTGCTTTGGCTTTTGTGTATGTGTTTCGCATATATTTATGTGTGAGAAACGATTTTGAGGAAAGAAACTGGACAGGGCAACAACGTGAATCCCTTTTTCTGCCCGAGCCTCTACTGAGAAACGCGGACTGGCGGACTATTTGTGAAATATAATAAAACAAACGACAAGTAGTTAATACATACATACATACTTACTTACTTACTTATCCGGTCTCGGACAACCCCGGGGGGTCAGGGACCTTACAAAACGAGGATAACATATTTCGCCAACCAGTTCGACCTTTTGCTTTATTTCTCCAGTTGGCAATACCAAGTGTACGCAGGGATTCGTCAACCTGATCCCTCCAGCGGAGTCTTGGTCATCCTATTTTTCGTCTTCCTTCGAGTTCGGTTTCGAAAACCCTTCGTGCTGGTTCGTCTTCATCCATTCTACTGACATGGCCTAGCCAGCGCAATCGCGTTATCTTGATCCGCTTAACTATGTGAATGTCAGGATAAAGCTCATACAGCTCATGATTCATGCGTCGCCGATACTCGCCGTTGTGCACTATAGGGCCATCAATTTTTCGGAGTATTTTTCTCTCGAAGACTCCTACAGATGTTTCGTATGCTTGCGATAGGACCCAGGATTCTGCGCCATAAAGCACGACAAGTTGAATGAGAGTCTGGTACAGCTGGAATTTTGTTACTCGAGAGAGGGCTTTATCTCTAAAGTGCTTGCTTAGCCCAAAATAACATCTAATCGCAAGCACAATTCTCCGCTTGATTTCAAGGCTGACGTTGTTGTGTTTGTTCACGCCAGATCCGAGGTATATAAATTCGTCCACTACCTCGAAGTTATAACGGTTAGCGGTTCACGCTTTGGTCTAATCGCGTGGAGGCCCTGTTCGTTGAAACCATTAATTTTACATACATGCATAATTAATACCTACATGCATACATAATTAATAATATTGTTTGTTTACCAACGCATTGTGATAACCAAGGCATAGTTGAAACCTTCTGAAAACAAAAACCTGAGAGACAACAAAGAAAGGAGAAGCAAAGAGCAACAGATTCTCATTTCATTTATTTATTAAAATTTTAACTGTCAACCTTTTTATTGTATTAAATTTATTGTATTAAATTGCATTTAAATACACGTGAGTTTGGGATTTGCAAACATATGCATGTTTGAAGTGTGTTCCAAGCATATACATGGTTTCTGCAGAATATGTTTTCGAGAATATGTTACAGAGACCACTTTTTCCAGCGTATACTGGATCGCAACATACCTTCTTTACAATTCAGTAAAAAAATCACAACTATCTCAAAAAGTACATGTTTTAATTTTAGAATGAAAAATTGCATCGTTACTGAGACACCAATACTCAGTTCAATATTTCGCGAGAAATTTTCTAAAACTCCATACTTTAAATAATATCGCACAAATATTGGCGTAGTAAGTAAAGGGTGATTTATTTAGACCTCTCGTGAATTTTAAACAAAACACTTAAAATAGAAATGGATCTGGGAATCTTTATTAGACCCGAAAGAACAATGTCCGCCTTTTTTTTAATTTAATTTCATTCAAATATTGGCCGGGAGTTTACGGGTAAGTTTACCATTCGGCAGGTATAATTTTCAATCACTCTAGCTCTTGCTGTCTCGCGAATTACGCGAGTAATGTCGGTTTCCAAGTCTTGAATCATAGCCGGCTAACCAACAATTTTTTTTTTTTGACTTCAGATAATCCCAACGAAAAAAACTCAAACGTGTGAAGCCAAATGTCGCCTGATCGCCATTGTTTCGCGGGCTGAGTTCCGTAGCACCGTCTTGTTGAATCCAAATGTCGGTGGCATCACGGATTTAAATGTTAGGCAACAAAAAGTCTATTGTCATCGTACGATAGAGCTCGCCATTGACGGTTAACTTCTGTCCTGTTAAATTTCCAAAGAACTACGGACCTATGACTCCATCAGCCCATGAACCACACCAAAGAGCTCATTTTTGTGGTTTTTACGTAAGTTCGAGAATCTCTTCGGGTTGCTCATCAGCTCAAATGCGGGAATTTAGCTTATTTGTAGAAAAAGTTTCCGTCAATAAAGGACGAAAAAGGGGAAAAAGGGTTTTTGCTAGTTTATAAATCTAACCCCGCTATATATGGGACTTTGAACGATAAAATTGAAACAAACTTATTGAGCGACCTGAACGCTTCTATGCAATTGAATTGAATGAATTTATTAAAATTATATTGGAGCATTTTATGCCATAGATAAAGTAAACTAATAGATGAAGGAAAAACTGATGGGAAAACTTTAGTGTAATGGGTAATTTTGTAGCTGTCTAGGTGGAGCGGCAAGTGGCTTATTACTGAGAGTCATTCCTGAGCGGTTATTTATTAAACTGCCACTATGAACATAGGTTTTCTTAATCTTATTACACGAAAACCGTAAACCAAACCCGTTAGAGCGATTAGCACTTAGAAGCAAACCATGCAGCAAACTCCAGGCTGAAAAAAAACGGCCTCTGTAATATATTCACCCAAACATATTCTGCAGGAACCATGTATATTTTTGGAACACACTTCAAACATTTATATGTTTGCAAGTCCCAAACTCAGGTGTATTTAAATGCAAATATTAGCATGTTTACTGACAAATATGTATGCTTTTACGTGGAAACATATGCGTGCTTCATCCCAAACATCCATATACTTACGTGGAAACATTCGCGTGTTTCCCCCAAACGTCCATATACTTACGTGAAAACATATGCGTATTTTCTCCCAAACATAATCGCCCTTATTCCTTGAAGGCATTTGGAAAAACAAAATTTTGCGTAATGTTTTAAGAGGGTTGTTTTTGGATCATAGACATTAAAACCTTTGTTGTTGTCGATGTGACAATACATTTATAACGTTCTAAAGTTGACAAAAATCAGATGACGACGTCGACGACGACAACGGGAATAAGGCCGAATAACATTTAGAGACGAATTATTCTTTCTTTCTTTATTTATTATAAGACAGTGCACCACGAAAAAATATAACCATATACGGACACCACTACGTGAAAAAAGACAAAAAAAAAAGACCCGTGTCTCCCAGTTTTGCCCAAAGTCATGCACTTTTTTTTATTTTTGGAAAATAGTGATCATTTTGTCAGGCTCATATCTTGCAAACCGTTCGGAATTTTGATTTACTTTGTGAGGGAAAGTTGTAGCTCTTGTCATATCACGTAGTGGTGTCCATATATGGTTATATGTCCATTAGTTAAAAAATAGCACACAGTGAAATTAAAAAATTTTCAGGAAACTTTTCAATTGTGCGGCTACCTAAACGGTGTTAAGAATCATTCCTAGGAAGTTCATATGTTCTAGGAAGTTGTTTATTGAGATCTTAGGTACATCTTTGTAGTTGATTGATTCCTTAACTTTTGAACGGTTTGCTACCTATGGACCTGAACAGGGAAAAAATTTAAAAACTTGAATTTTTAAGTTTTTTGCGGTTTTAACCTTGAAGACGCAGTAAATCAAAATTCCGAACGGTTTGCAAGATATGAGCCTGAGAAAATGATCCCTTTGTTGCAAAAATTACACCGAGGCCTCAAATGTTTGGGGGCCCATAAAAAAAAGTGCATGACTTTGGGCAAAACTGGGATACACGGGTCTTTTATCACGTAGTGGTGTTCGTATATGCTTATATTTCCATGACTTAAAAAATTGCACACAGTGTAATTAAAATAAATAATTAATACAAAAAATTAAAATATTTAAATTACTTTTTATGCTGCCTTTTATGAAATGAGAATTTGCTGCTCTTTTCCTTCTCCTTTCTTTGTTGTCTGTAACGGTTTTGTTTTCAGAAGGTTTCAACTATGCCTTGGTTATCACTCTGCGATGGTACACAAACAATGTACTTATATACAACTCTAGTTTATGCAAGATAAGCGTGTATTAATTACTTGTATTTTTTTTATTATATTTCGGAAATGATCTACCAATCCGATTTTTTCAGTAGAAGCTCGGGCAGAAAAGGGTTTCACTTTATTGCCCTTTCCAGTTTCTTTCCTCAAAATTGTTCCTCACTTTTGTAGCACACATAAATATATCCGAAACACATACACAAAAACCAAAGCAACTTCACAAACCATTTAATCGTCCGAGCGTTTGTTTATACTTTTTTCACCTGTCAAGCGCTTTTGATATCCTCTGCGCGACGAAATTAAAATGGAAGACATCAGCCAAAGTTAGAAACACTGACCGAATTTGCAGCTCATTCAGAAATATTTATTAAACACTGACTGAGAGAATAATTATTCTCTTGCTCTCGAGAGAGCATAATCAGTTCAACAAACACGGCTGGATTTATATCACAAACACAAATATATTTGGGTCGCAAACACATATGTTATAAGATATTAGTCATTATGTATCAAACATGTAATATTGAATATCAAACACAATGTGTTTTGGCACAAGTATATTATATTTGCGACAAGCTCCAAACACATGTTATATTTGATTCCAAGCAACAACAGAAAACTACAGATTTTTAAGCGTGTAAGTATAAATAGTGTTTGATTGATGCTAATGACAGATAAATTATGTTTTATGTCGAACTCAATGAAATGGCCTACTACCTCGTCGCCATCGAAAGAACGTAAGGAGAGGGGTAGAAACTCTCGTGTATTTCTCTATGAACTAGACGACTAACAAAGGGAACAATAATTTACAGACCGAAAACATAAATGCAAAAGCAAGAAAAAAAGTACGGTTAGATTTCGTTCGTCAGATACACCGTTCAGAAATCGGTCCAAATTGGTACAATTTTATCGGAATAGTCGATAAATATGCAAACAAAAATTATCATATTAAAGGGTCGCATTGTGGAGAGCTTCCCACAACCAAATAATACCAAAAAATAATAACTAAAGGGAAAATAAAAATCCCTATGACACATGTTATCCATAATTTTAAATCTGACTGAGCAAAGCTAACCAAATTTTCCTTCGAAGAGTCATACAGAGTTCTGTAAGATGTCGGTGGGAAGTTTCTGAAGAGTTCAGGCAAGGTGCAGGCTGGTCGGAAATCAGATAATGTCGGATCATTTCATTAGCTGGGAAATAAGCAATGAATAAAGAATGAATTAGAATAAATGTCTAAATATTATCATGAAACTGAATTAGCCAAATATCTCTTCAAGGGTTTTAAGTTCCATTGTGACAGACCTGGCAACATCATAGCCAATGCCTTGATGTGTATATTTGTCAAACTAGGTACACAAGTCTGCGTATTGAAATAAATTTGAACGCAAGAAAGTTCAACAGAACAGCAACCGCGTCAGTTCGAGAGCTACCAAACCACTCATAGTTCTATCAAAATAAGTCAAAATAAGTTCAGATGTCAATTCTTCGCCTGCACGTAATCAGTAACATTTTTCGTGTGAGAAATCGACTATTACTGGAATGAATACTGCTCCATTTAAACAAGATAATAAATTTTGTCAAAAATTACACTGTGAGACAAATGAAAGGAACTTGGTTCGGGCCTCAACCAAACCAAAAAATTGTGCAAATACTTGGACGTGGTATCACAAAACCCCGATCGGGTTTGCCCCTATACGTAACAATTGTTTTAACAGGCCAAAGAAAGTTGTGGAGGTGGGTCAGGGCCCTATTTCAGATTTACTTCAATAAATCCTAAACAGCTTGAAATATTGCATTATAACCTATGACGTTTCGTGAAAAAGGCGGGACAATCCCGCCAAAAGCGGGATGGTTGGTCAGGTTAGTCATGTGTAATATATTGGCAATAAACACTTATGCACGCTAAAAATCACATGTGGTGTCAGGGGCCACCTTGTTGGAACGAAGTTCCTTTCGCTATATATTATGTACTAGTTAGTTCCAACACGCCTAAGGCGCCCGATGAAAAATACAATAATTTAAATGGATCTTTAAGAAAGGTTACTATGTGTTAAATGATAAACTATTTTTAAGAAAAACATTTTTTTTATAGAATTTATTTTTTTTTTAAAGTATATTTGTAGGTACTTTTTATGCATTATATTTTCCCAAAAAAGGTCCCTTTTTAAAGAGATGTACTTCTTTTATTACAAATTAATGTTTTCTAATAAAGAAAAGGTACTATTTTTAAGAAGAAGTACTTTCTGTAAGAAAAAGCCATAAGAGTATGCTTCTTTTTGCGCAAAGAAGTACTTTTTTTAAGAACATGTACTTTTTAAAGAAGTGGTACTCTTTGTAGGACAAGGTTATTTTTTTAAGAAAATGCACTTATTTTCAGAAAGGCTATTAATCGCAAGATAAGAAAAAAAACGAAGAGAAAAGGTATTATTTTATTTTTAAGAAAATGTACTTTTAAGAACAGGATTTTTTTTGTAAAAAAAGGTATTTTTTTAAAAGAAGGTATTTTCTTGGAAAAAATATTTTTTTACGAAATGAGATTTTTTTCTTAGAATTGGTCCGTTTTTCAAGAATAGGTACATTTTGCAGAGTGGGTACTTATCTCATGAAAAGTTAGCTTGTTTCACAAAAAATTTACTCTTTAAAGAAAATGTACAGTTTTAAGAAAGATCAATTTGTTGTGAAAAATATTTCCTTTTTTAAGAAAATGTACTTATTTAAAAAAAATACTTTTTTAAGAAAAGTTACGTTTTGTAAGAAATTTTACTTTTTTTAAGCATTGTACTTCTTTAAGATAAGGTATTTTTTTAAGAGAATGTACTTAGTTTAAGACTGTCGATAGGTATTATTTTTAGAAAATTTGCGTGTTTTAAGAAAAGGCACATATTTAAGAAAATGTTATTTTTTTAAACTTCTTTAACTTTGGCTTTTCTAAATTTACTTTTATTCGGTTCAAAACTACAACATACACTAAATATTGGTTACAAGCTCCATCTACAAAACTTCCCATTGAGCAAGAAATTTCCCAGCATATAATAGTGTAGACACAAACCAAAGTAAACGTACCCAATATAGTTGATAATACTGGGTTGTAGCATAATCGTGTTAAAAAAAGTTGTTAATTTTTTTTTTCATTTAGCCGCCATCCCACAATGTGCGATAGGGAACTTCGTTCCAAAAATAAATTTTTGAATATAGTTACACATAATTATTATATATTTACAAATTACCATATATGTATATGTTGTAAATATACTTCCCATTATATTATTATCATTAAAAATATGTTCGCCGGGAAATATGGTATTGACTGTGCATTTGTAATTGTATTCCACCGAAATATAATATATATGCGGCATTAATTTTACCATAATTATAATTGTTGCCCCCCAATTAAACGTTGTCTCTGTGGCTCAAATGTATTCTCTACAACCACAAATTATGTTGATAATATAATTTGGATGGTTTAGTGGTTGAGATACAAACTTGGTATTGGTAGTATATACAAGGGAAAATTAATATTTTCAACTGAAGTAATTGTTGCAGAAAAACTGAGTTTTTCGCGACCACCGAAAAGCGTACGGAACGCCGACAATAGCGAAGGAAGACGTAGCCCATAATATTGTTCATAAAATACTTTCTCAAATCCTATATAAGAAATAAATGAAACAGCTCTGCTATTATATGTGATATGGAATTGTCTGTAATCAAAAAAAATTAAATGTTGTTGCAAATTTTATGTTATTTTTCTTTAATTTGTTAAAAATATTTTTTAATTTTCAAATTCATCAGTGACGATTTTCCAAAATCTCGGCAGGATTTAGTAGATTTTACATTTTTTAACGGGATTCATTGCACTATCCAAAGGACAGTTGAAAACTTCGGAAAACGTATTCATATTGGAGACTGCTGCCATTGCACGCAACTCCACTGGCGTATGTGAATCAGTAGCAACGCGCTCACGCTTGTATTCGGGATATGTATCAGCGCACCACTCTTGGGCGTAACTTATGAAAAATAATTGTTTGTTATTATAAGGAAAACCAGGGAATGTCTCCAGTTTTCGCTCCTCAGCAGTGCGTGCACTATTCTCGCTCCACTTCAGATAGGCCTTATATGCCAAACGAAGTCCGCCATTGTCGGCTATATTCTCACCTTGGCTCATCCTTCTAGGCAGTTGCTTGCCACCAAATTCGTACTGCGCATACTGATCGATAAAACACTGGACACGATCGTTGAAGGCATTGACGGATACCGAGTCCCACCAGTCGGCTTTATTGCCGAATTTATCATACGTTCGTCCGGTGTCGTCAAAGCCGTGTAACAACTCGTGGGCCAACAAGGTGCCCAATCTACCGAAATTAAAAGCACTTGGCAAGGATGTAGAGAACATATAGTGGGGCTGCAGGACAGACACAGGAACTGTGATTTTGTTCAATTGAACTAAATTTGCAGGAGTGAAGGCAAGTTCAGGACTCGTTTCGATAGAGTTCTTAGGCGCATTGTATAAATTGTCCCTCTCTATGGTGGCTCCCACACTATGTATTGTTTTCATATTGTGCAACAAGTCTTCATTATCAATGGTGCATAGTTCCATTAAATGCGCGACTTCTTGATTAATTTTAGCAGCTGGTACTTCGAGTTTCATAAGACTTAACTTCTCAATAGCGTATTTTCTGGCTTCAGCGTTAATCCAGTTAAGTTTGGGAGATATCAGCACATCTTCGAAGGACAATTTAATATCGTTCCACATCGTATCAAGTTCATTTTGCGTCTGATTTGTAGTGTACTGGCGATAGACAAGATTCTCAAAGACATTTGAAAAGTATTGTTTTACCTTAGAGATGCAATCCTCTTCTTGATCCTTTGATTCTTTGGGAGTTTTAAACACAAAATTCTTAAAAAGTGTATAGTATATAAAGTTGGCAACTGTCTTCTTGGGGGTCTTTTGCATAACTTTCACCAGATTGTCGAGAAACACCCGATTTACGTAGTACGTGTAGGAAGGAATCGAGCCAAATGCTCTTGATATAAATTGGGTTATATTCAATACGGGTGAGTATGTATATTGCAGACTGTCTAGAGAAGTTGGTAAATAAATGTCTTCAAGCTGCAAGCCCTGATTCACATCCGCGTCACCATATGCCAACGCTACATCAAATGCGAAAATTTCTTCTGCAGTCTGTGTGGCCACATCCTCAGATATGCCCAAGTAATCTGTCATCACTTTGGCCATTTTCTTTTTATGCTTGACGCGAGTGGACTCATGCTCGTCATCAAAATATATCGACCTTGCTCCGAGAGGCTTAGTACCGTGATCTATATATATTGCACTTGCCGAATTATTAAATATGTCGTGTGTACGTTGCGCATTTACAATACTACCAATACCATATTTGTATTGAAGTGTAGCTACAGTTTTCTGCCAATCAAAATTATCCTCTTGCCAACTATCTCCTACCATGGCTGGCATTTTGCCGAAATCATCTGCTAACTTCCTTAGATTTTCAATATAGGCATCCCACTTTTCCGGTAGTTTCACGCATGATTGATAAAACGACTTCACTTTCTGTTCCAATTCCGTATCAATCGGATCAGCAAACTTCATCAATTTTTTAACTTTTTGATCGAAATCCTTCCTCATAATGTCAAATAAATTCGTAACAAAAGATTCGTTGTCAGCAGGGTGATATTTTGGCCAGTTGCCACAAGTAAATTCGTAGAAGTTATCACATGGCTCCACAGATTCGTTCATATATTTACGCATGTCCTTTAATGCTTCGGTGCGTACGATGTCATCTACAGGTAGACCAAAACCAAAGTCCAGAAACACAAGGACCACCAACAACTTTGTTAAACATCTTAAGATGTCGTTGAACATTTTGAAATTTGAATTCCTCCGTTTGCACAACTATTCTCTAAGAGATGATTTCAAGAACTGACTGAAACTTAGCAACTGAGTTGCATCTTATGTCCCCGGTTCTGGCAAATATGGGGTGTTCAAAAGGTTATCGGAGATAATTATTTTTTTTTTTTTTTTTGGAAGCATCTCAATATAGTTTAGATTATTATTCTATTTTTATATTTAAAACAATAATTTAGAAATTTTAAGGTTAGAAAAAAGATTGATTATTTATGAATTGTTTAATAGAAATTTGAGACATATTTGCGTTATCCACGTACACTAGTGTGGCCCAATGTTATATAGCAAAACAAAAAGTATGCGAAAGTTCCAAAACTATTCCAGAAACACGCGAATGCTTCACATAAATATATGGTTGTTTTTGATGGATCACACATGTCTCCAAGTAATAGCATACATGTTTGCCATTAAACATGCTAATCTTTGCATTTAAATACAAGTGACTTTGGGACTTACAAACATATGAAAGTTTGGAGTGTGTTCCAAATATGTACATGGTTCCTGCAGAATTTATTTGGGAGAATATGTTTGCAGATGCCTTTATTTTTTGTATATACGAAGTCGGGCATAATTGTATGGTACGAGGGCGGATCAATAAAGCCGTGATTTTTTGAATGAAACACATTTTTTTTTGCACAAAACATAATCTCCTTTTAGCTCAACACGCTTTGTCCAACGTTTCTCAAATTTTTGTTTCCCTTCCAAAAAATAGGATTTTTCGAGGTGCATAAAATAGGCATTTGTTTGATCAATAATTTCATCGTTGGAGCTAAATCTGTTTCACCGAGCCATTTCTTTAGGTTTGGAAATATAAAAGAGTCACTGGGGGTTAAATCGGGAGAATATGGCGGATGAGGTACCAATTCGTAGCCCAATTCAAATAATCCTTTGAAGTTGTCACACGATTACGTTTATGATAAATTGAGAGTAAACGCGGCACCCATCTTGCAGACAGCTTCCTTAAACCCAACTGATCATTTAAAATCGAAACCACACTGCCATATGAAATTCCTATGGTACCAACAATCTCACGCACTTTTACTCTTCGATCGACCAACACCATGTCGTGGTCTTTTTCGTCAATTTCTCAATTGGTAGTCCAGATCGTTCAGCGTCATTTGTACTTGTGCGACTACAAAGAAAGTTAGTACACAACTTTTTTAGCATTGACATAGATAGTATGAAATAGATAGTATAGTATTTATCAAGTTTTTACTTGGTTTGATTGACGGTCTTTTTTAGCAAAAAATAATGTTTAATGAGCACTCGAATATTATTTTTTTCCGTTTTTAAAAAAATGCACGAGGTTGTATGTTTTGAACAGCTGTTAAACGCAATGTAAATGACGGAACTTGCTCAAAATTTGACAGTAGTCTATTAACAGGTGGTGCTTGGTGGGAGCACCACCTCAAAACAGCTGGAGGAAAGTAGGAAATTTACACTTCGAATCACTTAAATAAGAAATTATATTTTTCAAACTTTGCATTTAAACTGGATATAGGAGAACTACATTTGAAGGTTTCAAATGCTGCTGCAAGATAATAAGTTTTGTAAACAATTTTCGATGAAATAATATTTTGAGTTTTAAAAATGTTGATGTTGAATATTTGACTCATCTGACATTTCCTTTCACACTCTTCGTGGTGCGGCCAGTGTGATAGAGAGTTGTTTGACAAAAAGTGGCATACACCAGGTGGAATTACAATAACTTCTGACTTTAATTTTTCATGTCGTTTTGGTGAAAAACTGTAAAGTTTAAATGTGATTTATACTTTTTTATTGACAGTTTATGTTAACATACATTTGTGTTGTATTTAACACAACAATGTAACACACAAACGAAATACCATTGTTGTTAATTTGTTGGTTGTTTTCAACCAATGCCACTATTTGGTATTATTGAACCAATTCTTTTCAACATCCAACGTTCATATCACACCCGGCCAAATGTCATATATTTGATGAGGGAAATGTTGAGTCTATACCATTTCCAATCGAAATTTGAAAACTATCAATTTAATTTTGAAAAATATCCATTGAAATTTGAAAATTGTATTTGAAATTTGAAATACATCAATTGAAATTTAAAAATTCTGCTTGAAATTTGAAATACATCAATTGAATTTTAAAAACCATCAACTGAAATTTGAAAGACATCAATTGAAATTGGAAACGCATCAATTGAAATTTGAAATACGTCAATTGAAATTTAAAAATTCTACTTGAAATACATCAATTGAATTTTAAAAAACATCAACTGAAATTTGAAAGACATCAATTGAAATTTGAAAGACCTCAATTGGAATTTAAAATTCGTTACTCGAAATTTAAAAACTTTTAACCGATTTTATGTACTAGAATTTTAAATTTCAATTGGTGTATGTTAATTTTCAATTGATGTGTTTTAAATTTCAATTGATGTCTTTTAAATTTCAACTGATATGTTTCAAATTTCAATTGATGTGTTTTCAATTTCAATTGATGTCGGATTTTTTTGGCTTTAGATATAAAAATTCATGTAAAATATTTTCCAATTACATCCCACGAAAGGATAGGGGAGAGAGCTTCTCACTGTCAGCTGTGGCGCTTTCCAGTTTTCACTCACTGATTGAGACC